>JAHDVE020008282.1:0-54365 GCA_022606495.2 Halesus radiatus
TTAAAACGAAACACATATCACAGAAGAAGAATCAATTCGAGACCTTGGGGTAATACTGGATGTGAAACTAAATTTTATTGAACAATCTAAGGAGGTTATCACTAAAGCCAATAAAATGCTTGGATTCATAATTCGAATTACAAAACCATTTCGCAACATAAAGACTATACTCCTTTACACAGCGTATATCCGACCTCACTTAGAATATTGCACACCGATATGGACACCTTTATACCAAAACCATATTGAAAGAATCGAAAGCATTCAACGTAAATTCTTTAAGCATATAAATTATAAATTTAACTTACACTTTGCAAATAATACCGAATCCTTAAAATTCCATTCACGCTTCAAACGCGACGCTTAATATTTGACCAAACCTTGTTATTTAAATTTTTTTATAATAGCCTGGACTAGCCAGAACTCATTAACTTTATAAACTTTCACATACCATCAAGACCAACCCGACAAACCGATTTTTTTTTATTTGCCCGCATGCAGGACCAATCTCAGGATAAATTCTCCAATTCCCCGTATTTGTGCGCAATATAACGCACAATTTCACAATATCCACATTCTTCACAATACCCTCTCAAAATAACGAACCGCAATAATACGCACGCCTATAAAATGTATCGAGAGCATCTCCTGTCCCGATCCTATCTTCCTCTTCCTATCCTCCTTTACTTCTTATTTTGTTTTTTGTAATAAAACATACTTACTTAACCACTTTTAGCATAAAAAACTTTGTTGGCTTACCTTTTGTAAAACTTCCTTTGTATATAAATCTGTACTAAAAGCTGTTTGTTTCTTACAAATAAATAAATAAATAAATGGGTGGTTTTTTTGCAAATCATTGCATTTTCTTTTCGGCATTTTAAAACTTTTTGGTTCAAATAACTAAACTAACTATGGCAAATGAATTACGCGTTTTCTGTCATTGCAAATATAAATGAAACGTATTTACACTGCACGTGGTAAGTGTAAACTGTCGCTCGTTCGATCCGCGAAAGAAAGAGTGAGAGCGGCAACGTGTTGATCGGGGGGCAGGGGTGGCCGCATACGCTGCCGCGCCACGCACCACCCGACCGCGCCGTGCGCCGCCGTTCGCTCGAAGCGCCAGCCACTGACTGACACAGCGCCACATAATAGATAAATAGACAGTGCTAGCGCAAACCGTGACAAAATTTAAACCGGCCGAGACTCCGGGACCCGTGTCTGGAACCGGGACAATCCCGGTCAAACCGGGACGTATGGTAAACCTATTTATTTACTTCTTTAATAGAAATGTTTGTCTGCAAAATGAGTTAGCATATGGACAAAAGTGTGGTCAAATGTTCATTTTAGAAGTTTATCCCGAGCATGAGAATATTTTCTAGGAAGGATGGTTTTTAATCGAATAGCGTCGTAATTGTATTGCGTCTGTGAGTGTATTCCGAGCACGTGCATAGTTACTAGGAGAACCTGTGTTGAGAGCGGGCAATTTTAAATGCGATTCTCAGGATTGTGTTCCAGTGACTTAATGGATTTTTCCAGTACATTGATGATATGGTCTCTGAACGATATGTCAAATACCTAAGCGCCCTTTATAGTAGGAAAAATAATTTTGATGACATCTCTGAAAATCTTGAATTTCTTGTGGATTACAATAATAAAATTAAAAAAAATTAATTACTTGACAGCAATAAATCAAAAAATGTTAAATGTGTTCAATAATAAATTCATCGTTTCGACCCCTTGGAATAACAAGTTTCCATCTGACACTCCAATTCTATGCGTTAATGAGCCTAAAAGTTGCTTTCTCTAGAGCACATCATCGGATGACATTGCTGTGTCAGATGGAACCTTGTTATTCCAAGGGGTCGATTTCCTTTTAACCGAGTCACCGACAAATTTTACGATACGTGCAATGTTTGATGTTTGTGTAAGGTGCATCGCTTGTAGCGAACAGTTTTAAGTGAAACAACTTTTTACGTATAACATAGTATTTATTCAATGATAAGTTATAAAAAAGTCGATATATTAATTATAAAAGTATCTCAGGGGTACGTCAACTCGAAGAAGTTTGACAAAGAATAATGTTGTATAATTTACAAAGTTATTGCAAAAGGTAATTTATAAAGTAAACAATCGTGACTAAATTTATATGTAAAGGTAAACCATAGTTATAAAACTAACTTATTGAAGGCCCGCGACTAGGAGGATGAATTGCAATCCGGCCCTGGGGGAGAAAAGGTTGCCCATGCCTGCTCCACAGCGTGGGTTCTAGTATGAGAAACCATATGATATTTCCGAGTGCACCTGTAAGTACATTCCGGGCACGAGAATGGTTTCTCTCCAGTGTGGGTTCTAGTGTGACGAACCAATTGTTTTTTTTGACTGCACGTGTATGTGCATTCCGAGCACGAGAATGGTTTCTCTCCAGTGTGGGTTCTAACATGACTTAACAGAGTGGCTTTCACACTAGACCTGTACGTACATTCTGAGCATGAGAAGGGTTTCTCTCCGGTGTGGGTTCTAAAATGAGAGACCAGATTTCTTTTATTGGTGAATCTGTATGTGCATTCTGAGCAAGAGAACGGTTTCTCTACAGCGTGGGTTCTAGTATGAGAAACCATATGATATTTCAAACTGCACCTGTAAGAGCATTCCGAGCATGAGAATGGTTTCTCTCCACTGTGTGTTCTAGCGTGACGAACCAAAATGCTTTTTTGAGAGCACTTGTAAGAGCATTCCGAGCATGAGAACGGTTTTTCTCCAGTGTGGGTTCTAACGTGACTTACCAGAGTGGCTTTCACACTGGATCTATAAGTGCATTTTGAGCATGAGAATGGTTTTTCTCCGGTGTGGATTCTAAAATGAGACACAAGATTTCTTTTATTGATGCATCTGTAAGTACATTTTGAGCATGAGAATGGTTTCTCTCCAGTGTGGGTTTTAAAATGAGAAGCCAGATGGATTTTATTGGTGGATCTGTAAGGGCATTCTGAGCATGAGAATGGTTTCTCTATAGTGTGAGTTTTAAAATGAGATATCAGATATCTTTTATTGGTGCATCTGTAAGTACATTCTGAGCATGAAAATGGTTTCTCTCCAGTGTGGGTTCTAATGTGCACAGCAAAGAAGCTTTTATATCTGCACGTGTAGGTACAAGTAGGGCAGGAAAACAATTTCTTTCCTGTGGCTGGGTGTTTGGCTTCAAGGTCTATAGTGGATGATGTCGATGACCCGAATTCTGAAAACCAAAATTTAAAATTACAGCACCTTTTTTTAATTTTAGAAACAAACAGTACGTGGATAAATGAGTAATTTCACACATTTCACTGGGCGGGGTCAACACATGCCAGAGAATTACCCGAGGTAAAGATAAAACGGAAGGCATACGAAAAATGTGTAAAGTGTATAAGTATTTATGTGTGTGTGTATGTAGTAAATTAACGTGTATGTATACCTATGTATCTGAATTTCTTTATTTAGCGGAGAGTTGCGAGAGCGTATTGACTAAGTTACGAGTAATATTTTTCTTAAATGACGGTAGGGAGTAAAAAAATACGTAGCGATTTGAGTTCGGACAAAGGTTGTTGAACGTTTGAAGAATACGGGAAATTGGTGAATTTGCTGCAGCGTTTGTTTTGTTATTAAATGCGTGAAATAGTTTGGCGTAGAAACATAGGAGCTCTAGAGTCTCGATATACAACGAGATCTTTACATTTAATTCGTAAGTGACAGGTTCATCGTGAAGTGAGCAAGGAAATTTAATTAGATGCTTGTTTCTAGTAAATGACACAATGTTTCTATTAGAAATGTTGAGATCCAAGCAGTTAGCTTCGCAATAATTGCAGAGCCTGTCTAAGTCTCTTCGTAGTGCTTCACAGTCGGATAGAGAGGGAAACTTTTTTCGTTTCTTGCTTTTTTTCCCGCGTTTCTCATAAATCATAATTAATAATTTGATCTTGTAAATGTAAATTTACAAAATCATTATTTGTTTACATCTACGTATACTTCTCAAAAAAACTTCTGTATTTTTATTTTATTTGTGAATAGCCACTTTTGTATTATAGTTTATTTGTATTGTTGTTATTTCTACTTCGGTTTTGTATCCCTTGTGTAATGTAAAATTTTCTCTTGCCCTAAAATGGGTTTTATAACTCATGGGATTGCTATTGTAGCATGACAAAAAAAAATTTAAAAAAACATTAAAATATATTCGTAACGCCTGCGTACAAAACAAATTCAGAATTATTGAAATATAAGCCAATGTCGTTCATAAAAATATTGAACAAAAGCGGACCGAGGTGAGAACCCCGAGGAACACCCGATGTTACGTTGATATAATTTGCATTCATTATGGCATCGAGCGAAATTAACAATTAAACGCCATATCAAAAGTTCAGTATTCATTTTGAAGGTTGAAAACTTTGCCAGTTTTAACACAGAGACGTGATGAGCACATTTGGACAAATACGAAAATAAAGATATGTATGTATTTCATGGTTTCCAAAATGAGTATTCAATCTCACCACCAAAATGATTTGCGTCATGGGCGCTATCAAATGTAATTACCACACATTCGCTATATTTAAATCAAGTGTAAAGCTGATGTACATGGCCAGCTATGCAACGCAACCAGCAGCCTATATTTAGAAGAAGAAGGCTTTCCGAGCACAAGGCGGGTATGATTCCGCCACTTCCACCTACCGGCGAGCGACGTGAACTTGTGCTTCGTAAAGATAATTGTGCTTAAGATTGAGAAATAAACAGAGACTTTCAAAATTACAGTCTATTACTTGACTTTCCCCCACATAATAAGTTCAAGTGTTACACATCAGAAGTGGGATCAGAATTAAATGTGCTGAAATCTGCTTTTAACATCGGGTCCGTCGCCATTTTAAGTTACACGTGTTGAAATTTTGAATAACGTCGGTTGCCGTCAACGTAATAATGTCGGGAATCGGAAGAGGCGTGCTGTCAACCAAAGGTTACAAGGCGAAAAGGAACGTGACATTAAAGAAGTCCACTCAAAAATTCATAAAGGAGACAATGAAGGAACTTATGAAAGAGTCAGCCAAGGCGAGGAACGAATGTAATGGCGCCCGCCAACGTCCGCCATTACGGGTCATGGCGGAATTAAGTCCACAGTTCGATCCAGAAGATCGAGATTGCAATGTATCCTCGTGGCTTCATAAGATTGAGCAGCTGGGGCTAATTCACAAATGGAGCGACTACGAAAAGTCGTTCACGATGCAGACTCGATTGACCGGCCAAGCTAAAGCGTGGTTTAATCGTTTGGAGTGCTACGATTTGGAGTGGTGCGAATGGAAGACGGCACTCGAACGAGCTTTTCCGCGCCAGCATGATTATGCCGATCTGCTCGAGGAGTTGGTGAAGCGGAAGAAGTTGCCGCAGGAGACAATGTCTCATTTCTACCACGCCAAGCTCGCAATGATTAATCGGTGCCGCTTAGATACGGAAGCGTCAGTATCACTGATTATTAAAGGATTACCGATCGAATTGCAGGCGAATGCTCGGGCTTTTAGGTGCGTTGAACCGGATGAACTATACGCGGGATTTTTGGCGGCCCTGGAGCACTACCAGTCTCCAGCATTGTCAACATCGACGTCAAAATCGGTCAGCGCTCCCCAAACTTCGCGGACAGAAGGCTGGCAACCCAAGCAGGAACCCAGGTGCTTCATCTGCTCGAAACGGAACCACGTGGCTCGGGATTGTCGCTTCAGACAGCAGCCGTCGGAGAAATGCTCGAGATGTGGACGCTTCGGACATCGAGAAGTAACCTGCCGCGCATACATATCCAAAGAAAATCAAATTCCTGTCAAGGAGGTAAGGATCCTCTCTTTATTTGATCTGAACAGCACCTATCTCAAGGAAGTTAAGGTGAATGGTGTTTCGTTCTGCGGATTTATCGACACGGGGAGCCAAGTTAATATAATCAGTATGAAAAGTGCCGAAGAAATAAAGGTGTCTTTAGAAGTCAGCTCCTATATTATTAAGGGGTTCACAGGAACTTGTGTTCCAGCTCTGGGCCAAGTAAAGATAGATATAGTCATTGATGACATTGATTTTCATACAGAAGCTTTGGTCACAGACTGTGACATGAATGATGTAGACTTTTTAATTGGCCAACCAATAATAAATAAATATGGCATCGAGATGACAGTGGCAAGCGGTAGAGCTAAGTTTACCAAAGAAAGTGGTTTTGAGTCGATTTCTAAAATTAACGTTATCGAGGATTTTGAAAGAAAACACTTAGTGAGAATTAAAACTACTACCATAATACCAGTTGGAGTATCTGGCAAAGTAGATGTTGTCGCACCCGAAGAAGGGAGATTATTAGTGAAGCCCAGGATGCTTTGCCTTGGTCAGCAATCCTACTCATTTCCCGGATCGCTTCTAGATTGCCCCAATGCTAGTATTGAAATAACGAACTTAGGCTCTGGGGAACTCAAGTTGATGGCAGGATGCTTACTGACTAGGGCTGAAAGATTAGTGGAACACCGCTCATTGGAAGGTGAAAGAATACCCCCAGAATCCCGTCCATTCGCTGCTGAAAGCATACGCGTGGGAGAGGTACGTGAGGTCCATAGTGAAAACCTGTTGAAACTTTTACATAAATGGTCCCACTGCTTTGCTAGATCTACGAAGGAGCTGGGTAAAACTTCATTTGGGGAAATGAAAATAACTACAACCACCTCCCAACCAGTTCATCACAAACCGTATAGACTATCTTTCAAAGAACGAGAAATTGTACGGAACAAAGTTAACGATCTCCTGGAAAGCGGGATAATTCGAGAATCCGAATACGCAAGTCCCATTATTTTAGTTAAAAAAAAGACGGGAGATGTTAGATAAGTCGTTGATTATAGAGCTTTAAATGCAATTACAACAAAAGACAGGTACCCAGTAGGTCACATCGAGGATCAAGTGAACAGAATCTCGGGAACATGTTCTTTACAAGCCTAGACATGGCTCAAGGGTATCACCAAATACCTATATCCGAAGATTCAATTGAGAAGACTGCATTTATAACACCGGACGGGCAATACGAGTACACTCGGATGGCTTATGGGCTTGCCAATGCACCAGCCGTTTTCGTCAAAACCATAAACAGAGTCTTAGGAAGTCTACGGCATAAGGAAGTGTTGGTTTTTATGGACGATATTTTAATCCCCTCTCGCACCGAAGAAGAAGGCTTGGTGCTCCTTGAGACCGTACTGGAATTATTCGATAAAGCTGACCTTCGACTCAACCTGGAGAAATGCTTCTTCCTAAAGACAGAGATAGATTACTTAGGGCACCGAATTTCTAAAAATGGTAGTAAACCAGGGAAATTCAAAATTAATGCAGTAGCTGATTTCCCCACACCAAAAAATGTTCATGAGATAAGGCAATTTATTGGCCTGGCAAGCTACTTCCGAAAATTTGTCAAAAATTTTGCAACTATTGCAAGGCCCTTGACTGAACTTACAAAGAAAAACTATCCCTGGGTATGGGGCCGAGACCAGAGTGAGTCACTTACCTCCTTAAAAACTATTCTTACTTCAGACCCTGTTCTGGCACTCTACGACTGTAAGGCTCAGACTGAAATACACACAGATGCCAGTAAACTAGGCATAGGAGGAATATTGCTTCAAGTTCAAGAAGATTTGGCATTGAAACCGGTCGCTTACTTCAGTCGGGTCACCTCCAAGGAAGAGTGTTTCTACCACAGTTACGAACTGGAGACACTGGCGGTTGTAGAAACAATTAAACGATTTAGGATTTATTTAACAGGAATACATTTTAAAATAGTGACTGATTGCGCGGCTGTACGCGCTACGTTGGTTAAGAAGGACCTCATTCCCAGGATTGCAAGATGGTGGCTATCGATTCAAGATTTCGATATGGAAATAGAATACAGATCGGGTGCTAAAATGCAACATGTGGATGCATTGAGTCGAAACCCTGTTCAACCAGTTCTAGTGTCAATGATAAATTCTGAGGATTGGTTCCTATCGCTTCAGTTGCAAGACCAATCTATAAATTCCAAGGTTAACCAGCTAAAAAGCGCACAACCAAATAGAGATATTACCAACAATTATACGTTTAAGGAAGGGCGACTGTACCGGAAGACTTTGCATGGAGAGAGGCTTGTGGTGCCTAAAATAGCAAAATGGAATCTTTTGCACAAATGCCACGATGAGATTGGACACCCTGGATTAAAAAAATGTGATTCTCGGATAAAGGAAAAATACTGGTTTCCAAAAATGACCAGATTCATAAAAAAAATATGTGGAGGGTTGTATTGATTGTGCTTACAAGAAGGGGCAATATGGGCGTATAGAGGGAAAACTCCACCCTATTGAAAAGCCCCTGAAACCAGGGCACACTATTCACATTGACCATTTGGGCCCTTTCCCCAAAAGCAGTAAAGGAAATCAATACCTGCTTATGACAGTTGACTCGTTCTCGAAGTTTTTAGTTGCAAAGCCATCTCGTAGTGTGGGGTCCATCGAGAGCATTAAACTTCTGAAAGAAATATTCAGTATTGTTGGCTACCCTGTAAGGATCATTTCAGACCGAGGACTTGCATTCACCAGTAGGTATTTTAAGGAGTTCGTTAATCTAAAACAGATGAAACATGTGCTCTGTGCTGTAGCCACACCCAGAGGCAATGGCCAAGTTGAACGTGTTAACCGCACAATTTTGGAAGCGATAAGAACAGGAACAGCCAGTGAAAATACTTGGGATTGCGAAATTCCAGACATCTTGTGGGGAATCAACAACACAGTGAATGTGAGTACTGGATATTCTCCTTTCCAACTGATGTTTGCCTAAAAGGGAAATTTGCTACCCGAACTAGAAGCTGACAGTACAAATAGCGCTCACCAAGAGATGCAATTATTGGAGTCGAGGAGAACTAAGGCGACAGAGAATATGAAGAAGGCAGCCATAAGAATGAAAAAGTCCTTCGACAAAAGGCGAAAGGCAGCTAGAAAATATTTAAAAGGTGAACTTGTACTGTGGAAGGACAGTTCAACAAACTTAGGAGGCTTGAGCAGAAAAGTAAAATCTCTGTATGGTGGTCCTTACAAAGTCACCAAAATTCTTAAGAACGATAGATACAAGATAAGGAGTATTAAGGGTATGCGAGGATATAAAACCTTTACTGCGGTTGTGGCCGTTGACTCCCTCAGACCATATCGCAGTACCCCGAGCATGCCGAGCGAGTCTGAATCCAACGACAGTGAAACAGAGACCCTCGACCTGATAGATCTACTAGAAAGCTAGTAGGTGAGCAATATATGTCACATTGGTGGCGATTGTATGTCACATTAGTGGCGAGCAATATATGTCACATTGGTGGCGATTGTATGTCACATTGGTGGCGAGCAATGTATGTCACATTGGTGGCGATTGTATGTCACATTGGTGGCGAGCAATATATGTCACATTGGTGGCGATTGTATGTCACATTAGTGGCGAGCAATATATGTCACATTGGTGGCGATTGTATGTCACATTGGTGGCGAGCAATATATGTCACATTGGTGGCGATTGTATGTCACATCGGTGGCTAATGGTAATATGTTTGTATGTTTCTAGACTTATGGCAAACAAAGAGAGAGCCGTGAGGACACGACCAACGGTCAGGATGGGCGAGTGTAAAGCTGATGTACATGGCCAGCTATGCAACGCAACCAGCAGCCTATATTTAGAAGAAGAAGGCTTTCCGAGCACAAGGCGGGTATGATTCCCCGCCACTTCCACCTACCGGCGAGCGACGTGAACTTGTGCTTCGTAAAGATAATTGTGCTTAAGATTGAGAAATAAACAGAGACTTACAAAATTACAGTCTATTACTTGACTTTCCCCCACATAATAAGTTCAAGTGTTACACAAGATAAGTTTTTGATATTTCCAATAATTCTGTTTACGATTAGTATGATATTTTACAACCCTGAAAAGGGATCAAGCTGATCTGAAATTGGTTAAAAAAATACATTTTGTTAAATATTTCAAGGTGGGATTTAAAAAAAAGAAAAATACTTTCTGATTCATTAATCTTAATAAAAAAATATTTGCATAAGCGGAAATAAAAGAATAGGTTCTTAGTTTAAAAAACCCAAACTAAGAACCAAAAAATCCTATGTTTTAAATATGCATTTTATGCAGTTGGTACTTTTGATAAATGTCATTTCATACAAAGATTAAAAATGGCGTCAAATCTTCTTCAATATTGGCGCGTTTTTATATAAAATAAGTAAAAAAAATTAAGTACATAATTTTGTGTGTCTGCATATGCAAATATTTTTTTATTTATTTCTATGGAGTCTTTCTACTGAGTTCCAACTGCAAATATTTACCCAAATTTTTAACAAGAATAAAGGGAGGTGTCGATTGCAGGATAACCAAATTTACTTTCAAATGTTTAAATAATGAAAGACGTAGTAAATGAAGACACCATACTCCATGGATTCGAAACCACCGTGACTAGTATATGTGCAGTTCCCCTGAGTGGTTTCGGGATCCGGTCTGTAGGGTAAACCAACCTCAGATAGGAGAGGGCACCGGAATAATAAGTTAATAACTTACTTCGGCTTTGGTCAATCCTTTCCAGATGAACAAAACATTCCTTTTTAATGTCAGGATAGTCCATATCTATTTCAGAGTATGCGCCACATTCTTGCGCATGTTCCTCTGCCTCCAGAGTCCACGCTTCACATTTTATCGCAGAAGCTTCTTCTGCCTCTTGTTTGACAATCCCGTACTGCAATATTGCATCACATCGGGATGCCGTACCCTTGTCTTCGGGGATTGTCTCCGGTTCGGACTTTATAACCCTGATATCAGAGGTCATGATATCCATTTCAGGCACCTAACAGGGCGGACAAATAATTTTATTCCGACCTATTATCTCGACAGGTGACAGGTGGTGAAATGATTTCATAGACAAATCAAACAAAAGACAAAACGGGGCATATAGTTTATTTGAAGTGTCCGCCTCTGACACTGACTGGCAAACCTTTACGGGTGGGTTACCAAGCAGAGAAGAATGTTAAAAAAATCTTGTCTTGACATTAACGCCTTCAATCTCTTGCGCGTTTTTAATGGACCTAGCACACGACTGATTTACACAGTGGTTTCGCCAAAATGAGTCGTGTAGCGGAACTTTCCTGGTCCAGAAGATGTGTGACCACAAGAAATAAGAGCGGAACTCTAGTCTATTCCTTCTTAATACATATAAAAGAAATCTGTATCAACCTATGGTCATATAATCTTTATCCCAACCTAAATCTCGACACATTTTCTGACTCCCTACCGTCATTTAAGAAAAATATTAATCATAAAATCAGCGCGCAATCTCAACTCTCCAGTACATAGCACTTACAGTTATACAGTATGCAATTTTTCATATAGCATTGTACTAACCCCGCCGGGTAAAGTATATATAATCATATACTAGATCTAACATAGAGACATGTCATTGGTACCGATCCTTGTAATAATTTTCTAAAACCTTTTAATTTTTACATCACTCATTTTATACATGTAGTTTCTAAAATAAATAAAAATAAATTATTTAAAATATGACTTTTTGGTTTTTGTGATAATTCTGGTTTAGTCTAATTTCAATTTTGCTAATTTTTAACAGGAATACAGGCTTTATTCCAATTTTTTTGAAATCAGTTTAATTTATTTCACACAGAAGTATCTTTTACATTGGAAAGCCACCGCAAATGAAAAAAACTGCTGTAACAGTCTTTAATCTTTTATTAGAATTTTTCTCTTTTTATTTTTCCAGAAACCTTGAAACGTTTCTCTGATTTTCATTTCTTTAATACTATTTACTATTGATAAATTACTAAATTTACAAGATTAATTCATATTTTCCTGCTCTTATACAACAATGTTTTAAGTTATGATCTAATTATTTAAGCGATAATCACCCACCAAACACAAGAACCTTATTTCTTTATGGTGAGGAACAGCTATATTATATTTTTTGTTAGACTCTGAATCATGTTTTATTTATATACTTACTGTAAAAAAAAATAATCATATTAAATAAATAAAAAAACATATATACTTTCTTACATCCGAGCAAGTTGCTAACACATTGTATTTTCTTGGTCACAAAGCACTCGATCAATTCTATCCTGTTTTCAGAATCAAATTTAACGAATAGGTCACAATCGAGTTCGTGCGGTTATTTCAATGAAAGTGCCCTCCGCACTGATGTCTGTTTGTGACTGACTGACTGTATTTCTGTGGAAATGTAAGATATTGTCAAAGGTCGGGTGGAAGGGGGGAATTAGGAGAATATCAATTGTATTTGCGACGTTACAGTGCCTTCCAGACGATCGGGTGGCCCAGTCGTGTGGACGATGGAAAAAATATACTAACCGCATTTTTATTTTTTGAATGGCAATACTCCTTCTTTCCGCTGAACGAAGCGGTTTTGAAATTTGAAATTTCGTTTTGTAAGTCGCGCGTTATTTATCGTTAAGCAATTTCCAAAGCGAAATTTAAAATTTCAAGACCGCTTCGCTCAGCGGAGACAAGGAGTATTGCCATTATTGCGAAGTCAAAAAATAAAAACTCGGTTAATGTATTTTTCCGTCGGCCACCCTACTGGGCCATCCGATGGTCTGGAGGGTACTTAAGTGGTGATTAGACGATACCTATTTTCACCCAGATTGGACGTGAGTTGTCGTTTTCTATGGAAAAATTATCAAAATTAGGACCGACGGAAAAAAAATATTAACCGAGTTTTTATTTTTTGACTTGGCTATAATGGCAATAGTCCTTGTCTCCGCTGAGCGAAGCGGTTTAGAAATTTTAAATTTCGCTATGGAAATCGCGCTTTATTTGTGGTTAAGCAAATTCCAAAGCGAAATCCCAAATTACAAGACCGCTTCGCTCAGCGGAGACAAGGACTATTGCCATTATTGCTAAGTCAAAAAATAAAAAACTCGGTTAATATTTTTTTTCCGTCGGCCACCTACTGGGCCACCCGATCGTCTGGAAGGCACATAAATTGGACAAACTGAGGTGCCTGCCTACTTGTAATTTCTGAAAAGAAAAAAAACACTTTTGAGTGAAAAAATAATCTTATGATATTTTGTGTACTTTACAATGTAACTACGAAGCTACCGATTGGTAATATAAGAATTTATTCTTATAATAAAATATATCGAAGTTTACAAGTTATTTTTTAAATATATACATATATATGTTGATCGTTAAGAAAGGTACTTATATTTAACGTATTTATTACAGACATAAAATTTAATATAATTATTGAAGCTAATACATAAACTTATTTATTGTATACATGGAAAAATATTATTTATTTGTTTATGATTGATACAATCCTTTTTATTAATGCAAAACAAATAAATCACACAAGAAACAAAAACCGCCGAATATTTTAATATCAGTAAATCACCCGAACCATTAGTATCCATCGACTCTCATCACCCCTCTTTACAAGTGATATATTATTTGAGAGCCAATGACCTCCTGACATCTCCTCAACCTTCCATTCACACACTAAACTACAAGAAAGCCGATTATGATGAAGTGCGTTTATATCTTTCTACGCTTAATTGGTCTCCGGTTTTTATGTCTACAGACGTAGAAGAAACTACAAATATGTTAAATCTAATCCTCTATAATACAATTGAAAATTGAAATAAAAGTGGAAAATTCTGATGAGTCATCGCAATGTTTAGCTTGTTCTGGATTCCTTGGCTACCTACATTTAATAATGTATGTCTTATTTGACTCGCCATTTTGACAATAAAATCAAAACGCTATTACGCCGCGGTTCAAGGACCGGCATATAAAGAGGTGCAAGTTAGAAGTTACTATTGAGATTCGTGGAATTTTTAGACATTTTTTCCAGTAAATCTGGTGATATGTTCGTGTCAGTGGGTTTTTGTATGAACGCTCTCCGCTGTTATCCACAGTAGTAATGTACCAGAGGACACATTCTGTTGTAAGTAGGCCCCCAATGCCGTACAATAGTTTTAAATTGTTTTTATGCCTACAAATAATCGGTGAGATAAATTTTCTTATTATAGCGGCTTTAGGTTTTTCTTCAGTATGGATAAACGAGTGAAGTGTTAAAGATCTTTTTCGAGAACAGGAATAGTAGTTATAGTAGGAATACGAGAAAGGTTTACCTCCAGTATAGGTAGGCATATGACAATTTAAAGCAACATTATCAAAACATAACTAATTACAGTTGGAAAAAGAAAAGGGTTTTTCTCTAATGTGGCTAAGCATGTGACGTTTTAAATATCCCCTTCGAGTACATGAATACGTGCAGTTGGCACATGAAAAGGGTTTTTCTTCAGTATGGGTAAGCATGTGAAGTTTTAAATATCTCTTTTGAGAACATGAATAGTTGCAGTCGAAACACGAGAAAAGTTTTTCTCCAGTATGGGTAAGCACATGACGTTTTAGATCTCCATTTCGAGAACATGAAAAGCTGCAGTAGGAACATGAAAAAGATTTTACTCCTGTATGGGTAAGCATATGAAGATTTAAATTTTGTTTTCGAGAACATACATAATTGCAGTAGGAACATGAAAAAGGTTTTACTCCAGTATGGATAAGCATATGAAGATTTAAAGATCTCCTTTGAGAACACGAATAATTGCAGTCGGAACACGAGAAAGGTTTTTCTCCAGAATGGATAAGCATGTGACGTTTTAAAGATCCCTTGTGAGAACACAAATAGTTGCAGCGGGAACACGAGAAAGGTTTTTCTCCGGTATGGGTGAGCATGTGAAGTTTTAAATATCTCTTTTGAGAACATAAATAACTGCAATAAGAACATGAAAAAGGTTTTACTAGATTATGGGTCAGCATGTGACGTTTTAGATCTCCCTTTCGAGAACATGAAACGCTGCAGTAGGAACACGTAAAAGATTTTACTCCTGTATGGGTAAGCATGTGAAGTTTTAAAGATCCCCTTTGAGAACATGAAAAAATACAGTTCGAACATGAAAAAGGTTTTTCTCCGGTATGGATCCGCAAGTGCAGTGCCAACGCTGATTTGCATGTGAAGGCGTATAAACAATGGGAACATGAGTAAGGTTTTTCCCCAGGTTGCGGCCTCAGCTTCGTTATTAAGTCTGAAAAAATGGCGGGAAAACTCAATAAATAAATATGCTTAAAACAGAAAATTACTGAAACGAATTCTAAGAAAAAAAAATCGGTTTTACCCGCATTCCGGGCAATAGAGTCCGAGTGCTCTAAGCATTCCTTTTTAACCTCCGGCAGGTATATGTCTATTTCCGTATAAGAAATTCCCCCACCACCTCCTTCCTGGGATCCTGGTTCTGACTGGATGGGAACATTCTTCACATTAATGCTACCTGAAATAACAAAACAACTATACGAGTACATCGATATGTGGCGTAGACATGCTTAGTATTACGTCAAAATGGTAATCGTCGAGCGTCGGTGATATTTTAATGATTTTATTAAATTTGTTCTCTGACTATACTCGTATAACACTGTTTAACTAAGCTCCTGCCAATGCAGTAACTTAACATTTCAGGTATAAATTTCAATTGTATTAAAATAATACAATATAAGAAAAATTAAATGATCTTTAGATTTGTCCCTTTCCAATAGAGCAATCTAAAAACTTTAAGGTAAAATAGTGACTGTTAAGGATACCACTGAGAAACAACGAAGAAGGAAACTAAAATTGGAGACTGAGAGACTGAAACAAGGGTGAATGCAGGAAACTCCATTAACGGAGGACTGAACGCGGTTGGCGCAAACAAAAAGTTGTCCAAGGAAGCGAAGCTAGCAGTCCACAATGGAGCGCTGATACCAACCTTGATGTATGGCAGTGAGGCATGGAACTGGCAGAGGAAGGATGAAAGTAGACTTAATGCTGTAGAAATGAGATCTCTGAGACGAATGTGTGGTAAAACCATGTATGATCGAGTGAAAAATGTTGAGATTCGTAAAGAATGCAACGCTGATGTAAGCGTAGTAAGCAAGATTAAGAAAGGGACGCTTAGATGGTTTGGGCATGTAGAGCAAATGAACGAAGAAAAGGAGTATGAGGAGAATATATGACATGAATGTGAATGAAAGAAGAAGCCGGGGACGTCCGAGGAAGACATGGCACGATCAAGTGAATCAAATACTTGAGTCGGGCCATGTCAGAAGTCGAAATAACAGAAGAGAATGTATGAGACGTTGTATGAAAGTGAATGAAGCAAGAAGTGTATGCCAAGATCGAGTTGTTTGGCGGTCCGTCCTCTCTACCTACCCCTTCGGGAAACGGCGTGATGGTTAGTTAGTTAGTTAGTTAATTTATAAAAATAACATGTGAAATTTTTCACTATAACTCCACAGGAGGCTCTGAAAAAAAAATCCTTCAGGGCCATTTCATCTTTGGGGATGCTGTGTGGAGAGTCATTTTAAGGAAAAGGGGGAGAGGAAGTTCAGCTGAGAAAAAAGGTATGGGTAGGAATCTGGGGTTCAGTTGAGGTTACCCACCACTTTCCCACCCCAGTATAAGTAACTTATGGTTACTCCTTCAGGGTGCACGTCAAGGTCTCTAATTTTTTAATTAAACGAATCTATAATTTCCAAAGGACTCTAAACCCTCAAGTGTCCCTGCACAGCTTTCGCATAGAGGGGGGTTAGTCACAAACGCTCACCAAATTGGTTATTACAGATACTGACGACGACAAAATATAGCCCTTAGTGGCTCCTCCTGTCGATAACCGGAGTAATCCATGATGCAATGCGGAGTGCACCAACAAACCTACGAATAAACAAACACAAAAACAAATTATATCCAGAACAGACCGTAGCCACAAAACCAGGGTAGTCCCTCCATAGCAGTGCAAAGCGACTTCCTGCTTCCGACGCTCTTCCCGGTGAAGCATTGCACCAGTCACTCGGAGTAGCCCTTAAGAAGAGTGTATCTGGGAGGTGGGGTGAGAAACAGCTGAAGACCCTAAATATATAGAGGGAATCCCGATGGCCGATAGCATGCCGCTAGGTTGAGGAGACGGCGAGAATAGTAGCCAGCAATGCGTGTCCATTTGGAAAGTGCACAAGGTCCGGCCCGTGTCCGTTCCGACAAAAGCGATATGTATCAAAAACAAAAATAATGGGAAAGAATTGCAGGGACAGGGGTTAATTTCCACTCCCTCAAAGGGGGAGGTGGACAATACAGAACGAGATCAGTTCAGTTCCGCCAGACTAGCGGTATCCCGTTTATAAGTACAGCCCTCCAAAACAAAGAAATTAAACCCAAAAAAATATATTTCCACACTAACATAAAACAGATAAAAGCAAAAGTAATCAAAACATTCGATCAGTTGTCATCAGTTACTAAAGGAAAAATATACCTATGTAAAGAAAATGAAAACAGAAAAAATAACAGTTTGATGGGATAACATTAGGAGTAATGAGCATATTGATCCACCCCTCCCCTACTGCGGTGATAGCCGATAGGTCGAGAGTCCGGGCAGAAGCATCCGCCGTCAAGACCTAGACAAACCTCACCCCATCAACCCGGCACTATTCCTACGTCACCAAATCGTCACTTAAAATTGTGTTAATCTTAAATACTTTACATGGGATTGATCCCGAAATTACAAAAATTGTTAAATAGAATATGTGAAATTGACTTTGCAAACTTTCAATCTCAGAACAAGGTAAGGTGAAGTTAGAACCCTATCCAACCAATGTGGCGAACTGAACTGCGCCTAGAAACTGTCAGCTACATACAATATGACGATTGCACAAGGTGATTGCACTTAGAAGTGATGTTAGAACCATGTAAAATAAATGTATATTTAAAGTGCTTGATGTTAGAACTTTGTCATACAAGTATCTCCGAAAATATTGCACAGATGGCGTTGAAAATTATTTAGGTTATAGAAATGAGCAAAAGAAATGGTTTGGCATTCAAAAGTCATTTTTGCAAAATATGTCAGTTAGAACCCTGTCCAACCAAAGCGACGAAATGTAGGAAATCACTTGGGTGACCTATGGTAGAGGTGTTATCCGATTAATGGTTCCGGGGCGGCGGTACCCAGAGGCGCCTCCCAAATTCAAGTCCGCTTTATGTACGTTTTCAGCGAAAAAATACTATCATTTATTGGAACACAAAATACATGAAACATGCATCATCTTTTAATACAAAATAATTTTTAGAGTAGAGAACGTGAGACGAATTATTTTAGTGATAAAATATGGTGAGGCAACAGCTTGAGAAATCAGGAACTGTTAACTGGCATTATAACGACGCCCGGTAAATACACGTATAAATCAGAAATTACAAGGAAACGTATCATAGGTACCCTACTACGTAAATTCAATTTCAGGAAATTGTTTTCCTATGTAACTATTGTACTGATTTATATTTATAATAAGAATAAATGGGGTAAATTTCCATAGCACAGTTTTGTGAAGGTTCCCCTAAAGTGCGCTTTACTAACCTAACCAAATATAATTAGAAAATAGCAGATATACTACATAGTATTAAAACTAGTAATTAAAACGGTGACATAAAATATTCATGAGCAGCAGATTCACTTACATGCACAGTTTAGAATAAACTAGGGGTATAAATAATCCAATGTAAAGCACAAATATTAAAAGAGCAAGAAAATCTACACAAAATAACCTAACCTAATATAATTAGAAAACATGCATGTTAATTAAAAGCACAATTTAAAATATTCACGAGCAGCAGACGCACTAGATGAACATTTTAGATATTATAATATAGCAATTTAGAAGCACATACAGTACCATATTACATAATATGTTTTTTAGAGAATAATAAATGTTCTTTATATGGTGGAGTGTAAGGTGGGTTTGAAGCGGTGATACTCTGAATGGAGTGCTATATGTGTTGGTGTGGCGTGTAAATAGCCAACATTGATTGTTGGCTATAGTTATAATTAATAAAAAAAACGTAAAAACAGCAATGAAGATTCTCTCTCTGAAACAACTGCAAGAACTTCCGCATTCAAGGAAAATCACCACTAACCTGCATCAGCGATCTCATCTGCATCCCGAAGGTCCACTGCTCAAGGTCACAATTGTTTGATTTTCTACTTAAAAAATTCACAGCACAGATCACTTATTTAATTGGCATAAATTCAGCTGTATTTTAATCAAGGGGGCAAGAATATTCAATAGAGATAAAACTTTCTTTCTTTCATGTGATGGAGTACAATAATAAATTTATGTCCAATTTATTCTAACCGCCTATCGTCAGCACAAATGCAGAAAAAGGGCACGTCCCTGATCTCTGTTGTGCATTTAGAAAACTCCAACTAGATTAGGGCGAATTCCAGTGTACAGAGGCTGAACTTACATCGCTTCAGAGAGAATAGAATCTAACAAAAGGTCGTTCATGTGAACGATGCAAAAATTATTAAAAAATATTAAATAGAATTCTAATCTACACAAATCAAACGTAATCTACGTAACACCACCTCACTGGAGAACCTACGCTGAGGTGTTCACGTGTGGATGTGTTAGATGCGATCAAGTATTGATGTGTATTGAATAATTTGTTTTAATGTTTTAGTTTTGCTTCATATATTAGGTAGAATTTTAAGAGAAATACATTTTTTGTTTTTGTTAGCACCGATTGACGACAAGAGAGGAAGTGGAAATTAAGCAGCTGTCCTGACTGCGACCATCTGAAACACCTTTGTGATATACGCAATGCAACTTACTAGTTGACTGAACACTATCAGCATATTGCAAACATTCCATCTTTACATCCGGGAGGTCGACTTCTATATCCATATAGGGCATTCCACCTGCACCTTCTTCCTGGGACCCTGGTTCTATCTTGATGGAAACACTCTCTGGGTTGGAAAGATCCATGGCAATGCTGTGAAAGCGTCGTGTTACGTGACGGTGAGTGTTCTCAGCCACATTAAAATACAGTAGACCTGTAACAAAACACTAATTAATTATTGATTTTTTTTTATGACTTATTGAAGTTTGTAAACCTCATTGTAATATTTAATCATTGAAGAAGATAATATTAACACATCCCAAGTGAACCACAAAACCGATCAGATGGGAGAAATCCCAGACGCGACTGAAATCTTTAATTTTCTGTTGTTTTTTCGGTTTCGTGGTTCACTTGGGATGTGTTAATATTATCTTCTTCAATGATTAAATATTACAATGAGGTTTACAAACTTCAATAAGTTATAAAAAAAAAAAAAATATTTCTTTCCAGACTTGTAAAATAAGTCAATAGATCTCATATAAATAAAAATCGGGTAGGTATATCCGAGACTCTATTCAGATTGCAATTGAGTTCGGGATGAAACTTTGCAATCACCATAAGGATAGCAGCCAATAATATGGGATTTAAAAAATGGAGGATAACATTAACAAATCTTGAACTTGAAGTATGATATCGGTGTAAATGGCGTAAATTGGACTGGTCTCATTAGCTAAGTTGGTTAAGCGGTTACCCCGGATAGGTAGAGGTCCTGGGTTCGAGTCCCAGATGCGACTGAAACCTTTTTAATTTCTGTTGTTTTTTCGGTTTCGTGGTTCATTTGGGATGTGTTAATATTATCTTCTTCAATGACTAATTAATTAATAAATAAATTAAAAATACACTTTGTTTTCACCGCTTTATAAATACACATAGATATCTACATGTTTCGAAAGCGATGCTTTATTCATCAGGAATATATGAATAATATAATATTAATGATAATGACGCCACAAAGTGAATACCAATCGTTTGAAGAAATCACTAATTATTCAAATTATTGTGAAACCATTTATTATTTTTTTTAAAAGAAAAATAAATATTTTCGGGTTACGAAAAACCTAATAATATTTAAAAATCTCCTACTGCCATCACAGTTAACGTAAAATATTACTCGTGTGGTGTTGGAGGACTTAGCCAGCCGAGGAATTGAACTCACGACGCCTGGGTGGGACCCAGCCGCGATGTAAACTCAGCTACTGACCGGACAATGTTCGCTGCACAGATGTGACCTACAGAAATTATCATTAATCCTTTCAGACTCAAATTAAAACTGGCAGCAATTGTACGAGATATTTGGTGCTGCATAGAGGATTTGATAGAGTTATTTCAATTTTTTTGGCGTAATTTTTTCAATACTTCAGAATTTGTTGTTCCTTTCATTTGAAATAACATTCCTCATCAGAAGGGCCGATTCACACTAAACTATAAATCACAAGCGAAAAAAAATTATGTTTCACTTAATCCAAAAAAAATAAGTATAAAAATTGTAAACAAAAAAAAAGTGTCTCTAAATTTAACATTAGTATACATTGGAGACAAATTCGGTGGACATTGATAGAAAAATCACATTTAAAAACATAAATATCTCTCCACATGAAATAGTAAACACAAACCAATAAATTTAAATAAAATAGCAAGCTAAGCATGTTATGTCAGCAATTTTTATGTGCCCTAGATATATATATTTATATAAATACCGCACAAGAGTCCCAACTGCTCCCAACGTATGATGCCAGTGAAAGTATGACATCCAAAATTGGGGAATGTTGTGAGGCTGAAGGAATTGAGGAGGGGAAGGAGAATGGGAAGAGGAAGGTGGAGAAATAGCTGGCTATTCAGATCTGGTCACCAAACACGGCTAAAAGCAATTTCAAGCAACGTTTCAATTCTGAATGGTGGTCTTTCACCAGGGCGATACTAAGAGTATCTTCCACTCTGGAACGTGCGCAAATATACTGTATATTATTTTAAAGTGATTAATTGTGAAACAGCACACCTTAATTAAATAAAATTAACTTGCGAACGCCGGTATTTGAACCCGCGACCTTCGGATACTTAGCCGAGAGCCTCACCCCTCGACCATGGAGGTCGTCAATATGGATATGGAGAAAAAAAATCTGAAATCTATGTATTTTCAAATATACATACGGTAAGAAAGGGTTAAACGGTTCACTTTCAGAAAGTCGGTTATTCTAGTAAATTAAGTCACACTGCGTTTTATGTGATGCTCTTTTTTCATACCAATCTGTAATCAAATATTGAAACCACGTCGGTCCTCCAAATGAAAAATCTCGCTTTACACGACCATTGTTTTCATACCTGCGATCATAGAGATATACCATTCACCCTACGATTTCATACACATTTTCACATATAGTTTCCATTACAGGGGGCAAGAATATTTTGGAACGGTACTCATTCGCCAAAAAACACCTACAAGGATGTAAAAAAATATATGGTAAAGTACAATACCGAACAGAAACAATTGTTCAACAGTAATAAACACAGCCATCTTGAAATAAACAAGCAACATTTCCACAAAACAGATGAAATTACAGTAACGTAAAACAATGAGAGCTCTCAAATAAATGCGCTAAATTGTAGGTAAAGTAGATAAAGTTCATTTATCATACCGATTCCATAGAAACTGGACAAAAAAGAAAAACATCGTTTAAAACTAAAAAGAACGGAACTGTACAATTGCCGTTGGTGTAGTTTTGCGTGTGCCGAACCAATTGTCTCATAATTGCATTCTATTAATCCGTAATATAAACAATATTGGTTTATAAAATTAAAGACTTTTTAGCCCCTTTTTATATTCTTAAAAAGCTCTTGTTGACGTCTATTGACAAAACATATAATAACAGTGACATTTCTTGAACCGAATCCGATTATCTCTCTCCTCTTAGTCAAATTCGATGAAATAACTAATCGGTTGGTTTAACATGTGACAGCGGCCGTAAATCAACAATGAACAAACTCTTCGTACTTACGTCTGTCACGTGTTAACCTGGTTGGTTTTGAGTAGGTCAAATTTTTCAAATGGTTGGAATCTCTTCGAAGCGTTCTAAGGGACAAATAACAAGCGAGGAATGGCGCGTTGCAGCGCGGGAATTCAGCGACTCACAGTTGATTTGATATATTCGCGCGTAGTGGACGCGACGGTGTTTGGTTTTTTTCAACATTGGTGAAGTAGAAATGTCTTTATCGGCCAAGTTAAATGAGATTTTCTTAATATTACGTAAATATTAAAGAAAACAACAAAATAAAAATATGAATTATTACTTTTAAAACGAGATATTAATAAACCGACATGACGGCGCTAATAATAACGCTTTTCAACAACGTTTTCTCAATGAAACTGATCGAGTTTTCTATATTAAAGATAATAAAATATAGATACAGATGAAGTAAAATATTACTTCGACTTCTCTGAGATACATATTACTGTAAAAATTTTGTATTTATCGTAGGAGTTTTCAAATAGTAAAAAAAAAACCTTGCGTTCATCCATGATCAATGGCGGCGTCAAAAGTAGCGGTGGCGGGCGGTGTTTGGGCACGTAGACATTGTCTCTTCGCATCTTTTCGCTTGCTAAAATTCCAGCGAAATCACGCGCTCCTTATGCAAGCGACGACAAGGTCGAAATTCCCCCTTAACATCGTTCGCATGTTTTGATGTACGCAAAAAAACGTCATCGAAACGCGTGTTTTATTTTAATTTGTAAAGCTATGGCACACATATTAAAATGTTTTAGGGTCATATTCTAAAAAACTTAATTTGTCACAATGAGTAATACGACAATATAGGAAAAGAGGTACGTAAGTAGGAGATTTTGCGCTTTAAACATTTTTTTAATGTCTGATACTTTACTTTTTCTAGGTTTATAAAAAGACACACCAAAAAAATGGAAGGTTATACGAAAGGCCGGGGTGTGTTCTACTTGCAGTTCTTAATTAAATGATCTATGATATTTCTAGGCCATCAAATTCTCAAAACGAAAACACACGATTTTGCATTACTTCCCATTGCATCGCCTTAAATCGCTGTCGAAATCGCGCTAGCTTGACTTCGCATACGTAAGACACAAGGTTGGTCAGTAAAGCAAGAACCTACTTACGTATAAGGCGAAGCGCGGCTGTCAATTCCAAGGGTGTCAAAGAAACATCACCGGAAAAGTAGAAGCGCTTGAATTTTGCTATGACGGAGTGATTGGCATTGAAATAATATCAAATCGTATAAATTTAACACAATTACTTGTTTAGTTTATTCGATATTACTTTCGAAAGATGGAGCAACAACCACTGCGTGAAGACTAGATACGTTGGGGTGCAAAGCAAACGGCACACATATACCACTCACACCTGTCAGTAAGAAACCAGTGTTGCAAGTTGCAAGTAGAATGTAATTTTTTTATTGATTAAAGTACCTTCCCGTTATCTATAAATCATACGTGAATGGTTCATTTATGTATCATACTATTTGTATTACTTGTGCTTAGTGCAGTGATATTCTATAAATTTTTGATTTGAAATGAATCAACAAGCAATATTTTGTTCTCATTACTTAAGACTTTTTTCTTCTTTTTTTACAGTATCTCCACACAGGAGACCCAGAGAGAAATAATTTCCCTTAAGGCCTATATCATCTTTGGAGATGCTGTGTGAAGGGTCTTTTGGAGGATATGAAGGAGTGAACGTGGATCTTGAAGAGATTCATGTTTTAGGATGGAGGAAACACAGAGGCCGGCAGATTATTCCACAGCTGAGCTTTTGAACATAAGAACGAGTCGTAGAAGCGATCCGTTCTCATGTGACAAATTTCAACCGTGTGCAAATGTTAGGCGCGCGTTTGGCGTGTTACGCGACTATGCACCGGTGCCGAAGGAATCAATGACCCTAGTTTCTCAGAGTTTTCTATCTTCCATTAAAATACCGGTAGAACAAGGACAGCATTCCCATCTGATGTCTGTGCTACAAAAATTGCAATCCGTTTTTTAAGATAGGCGAATCTAACAAACGGATCGCCCGTTTCTGCAGAGAGTCAAGGGTTTTTATCAGACATTTTGGGGCTCCCGACCAGAGGTGACTGCCAATTAACAGTAGGGCGCACTTGCGATTTGTACAGGGTCAGCAGTTGTGTACTATCTGCAGTATCTGCGGGCTCTGTACAATAGGCCGAGCTCCTGAGAGGCTAACTTTACTCTGGCTTCGATGGAGCCCCCATACCTGAGCTGGTCACTTCAGGTTACACCGATCATATCAATGGAGGGCTTGTTGGGAAGAATGCTTCCATTAAAGGAGACTAGATTGTCATTTCGATCCCTTTTAGACGTAATCAGACATGATTGGGTCTTTGAAATATTAAACTCGACGAGGTTATTCTTACTTCAAGCAAACGTGAATGTTTTCACTCCAGTTGCTTTGTGAACATCTGCAGGAGCAGTACCTACAGTATATTAAGGCGAGTTATTAAAAACACTTTTTTTATATGAATACCGAACAAGAGTTCCAAACTGCTCCCAACTGTCTGGAACCAGTGAGACTATGGCATTCCCAATTGGGGAATGTTGTGAGCTGAAGGTATTGGGGAGGGGAAGAAGAAGGGGGAGAGGAAGGTGGAGAGGAAGGTGGAGAAATACCTGGCTATTCAGATGTGGTCACCAAACACGGCTAAGAGCCATTTCAAGCAACGTTTCAATTCTGAATGGTGGTTTTTCACCAGGGCGATACTGAGATTATCTTCCACTCTGGAACGTGCCGAAATATACTATATATTATTTTTAAATGAATTAATTGTGAAACAACACAAATTAATTAAATAAAAATTACTTGCGCACGCCGGGATTTGAACCCGCGACCTTCGGATTCGTAGTCGAGAGCCTTACCCCTCGACCATGGAGGCCGTCATTACTATTTTCGGTTTTGTATTTTTATTCATGTTTAGATTTATTTTTTATATTTAGTTTCAATACATATTTTTTCAATTGATAAACTAAAGTTCTTAAAAACTTAAGACAAGATTTTTGTGCATAGCGCAAAGGGTAACAATTATTATTTTTATAAACAATAATTATTAATCTAAAACACTCATCCAAATTGAAAAAACCTTCCGAGCAAAGATAAATGTCGCCGGCAGGACTCGAACCCGCACCCTTCTAATGTCCGGTTAGATGCTCTACCGTTGAGCTACGTCGGCTTGTCGCAAACCCGCCAAGTTAATCAATATATACTAGTGTTCCATTCCATAATTACTGTTTAAAAAAATTAATTAATTAATTAATTTTTAATTACTGTTTTAATTACTGTTTTATTACGGGTTTGCGATAAGCCGACGTAGCTCAACGGTAGAGCATCTAACCGGACATTAGAAGGGTGCGGGTTCGAGTCCTGCCGGCGACATTTATCTTTGCTCGGAAGGTTTTTTCAATTTGGATGAGTGTTTTAGATTAATAATTATTGTTTATAAAAATAATACATATTTTTTCATTTGGTTATTAAAATTTTGCAAAGCTCATCAGTCAATATGTGATGTTTTTCTCAGTCCTCCTCACTCACAGTCACTGGGGGTTCCTGTGCTGAGGCGGACTAGGTTTTAATTAAAAACTGATTGTTTTTTATCTAAGACAATATGTGATGTTTTACTCAGTCCTCCGCACTAGTCACTGGGGGTTCCTGTGCTGAGGCGGACTAGGTTTTAATTAAAAACTGATTGTTTTTTTATCTAAGACAATATGTGATGTTTTACTCAGTCCTCCTCACTAGTCACTGGGGGTTCCTGTGCTGAGGCGGACTAGGTTTTAATTAAAAACTGATTGTTTTTTATCTAAGACAATATGTGATGTTTTACTCAGTCCTCCTCACTAGTCACTGGGGGTTCCTGTGCTGAGGCGGACTAGGTTTTAATTAAAAACTGATTGTTTTTTTATCTCCTACGAAGTTTTTTTCAAGATGCTGGATAACTCTTTTTCTTTGAAACAGGTTTAAATTTTATTTTTGAAATCAGCTTTTTCTGTTTTTTTTTATGGCCGGTGAAAGTGAATTATATAGTTTACTGGAGAGATATTTATAATTCCTTTGTCCAAAACCAGTTTAAATTAAGGAATATTCATTATCTCATTTTGGTTCGCTCTGTGTGGTTAGTAATCAATCATTCCACGGTGTATGTGCGTCTAGGTGACGGCATTGACTAAAATTATTATATTACATTCAACGATCTTCTTATGGTTTCGCACACAGGATGATAATTTTTAACATTTTTTTCCGAGAATACAATGAGTTCGCTACTTGTTAGTAATTGAATCCAAATAGTTCATTTATATGTCGTACTTCCCCCGAATGACCTTGTTTACTTTCTTATATAATTTTAATTTGGGAGGCGATATGCGCACTGTCGCCAGGAAATAATTCAGTGGATAATCAACACGTCTGACGTACGTAATTTATTTATTTATTTGTAAGAAACAGCTTTTAATACAAATATATATATATACAAAGAAAGTGTAACAAAAGGTAAGCCAACAAAGTTACTTGTGCTAACAGTGGTTAAATATATTATTTGTGGAGCTAACAAGATAAAGAAAAAACATGTTAACAGAGAAGGGAGAGAGGAAGGGGAAGATAGGATTGGGACAGGAGATGCTCTCGATACGTTTTATACTCATGCATCAATTTGCGATCGTACGTTTTACTTCGGTTCCATATTTTGTCAAGAATGTCGATATTGTGAAATTCTGCGTTATATTGCGATCAAATACGGGGAATTTATCCTAAGATTGGTCCTGCATGCGGGCAAATGAAAAAAATCGGTTTGTCGGTTTGGTCTTGACGGTATGGGAATATTTGTAAAGTCATCCCAAATAGTTCGCTACGTTTGGCGACTTAGCAAGGGTGACCGGGTTCATGGAGTGTGGCTTGAGCAAGTGTTGGAGGCGGAAGTGTCTGCCCATCTGGTGCGTGGTGGGCCGATTGAGGAAGATTCTCTCCACCCACCGCCTTCTACCGCGATGGAAGGGGTGAATTAATATGTCCGTCACTCCTGGACAGACAGACCACCAGATTAACAGTAACCCGTCATATTCCTTCCCGTAACTCTCTTTCCTTTCCTTAAAAATTCCCTACAAACAGCATTTCCAAAGATATAACAGACCCTACGGGAAACTTCTGTTCGAAGTTAGCGTAGAAAAAAGAGACGTGTTCTTATATTATTTCTAAACATAACATAAAAGCATTTTATCATCTTTGCTTGTTTATGTAATGTACACGTAAGGTAAAAATGGTATGAAAACAATGAAAAAAAGATATGACCATCGAGTTTCTTTGAATAAAGATGGTAATCGATTTTGAAACTTTTAGCGTGGTGTTAAATTCCGAAGAACGAAGGAAATTTCAGGGAAGGCAAAACATTTGCACTTCAATTAATAGTTTTTGAAATTCACCCAAAATAAAAGTACAAAAATACGTCAATCAAAACCAACCGTGTAAAAATTATTACCGATTGCGAAACATTGATACCTGTTCTTCAAAACATGCTGCAGAGTTGATACTGGTTATTTATGAAAGAGGTTTAATTTTTAATAAGAAATAAGTTCCTATATGGACAACACGTTTAGTGTGGTCAACTGTTAATTTGAAAAGTTTATTTTCAGGATGAGAATGTTTTCTCATGCTGAAGGGTGTTTATTGATTAAATGGGCTCGTAATCGAGATTTGTTATTGCAACCGTAAGTGCATTCCATGCAAGTGAATAGTTTCTCTCCAGTGTGGATTCTAATATGTGATACCAGAGAGCCTCTTACGCTGCACCTGTAAGGACATTGCGAGCATGAAAATGGTTTCTCTCCAGTGTGGGTTCTAATATGTGATGCCAGACGGCCTTTATTATCGCACCTGTAAGTGCATTGCGAGCACGAAAATGGTTTCTCTCCAGTGTGGGTTCTAATATGTGACAGGAGACGGCCTTTCTGGTCGCACCTGTATGTACATTTCGAGCATGAGAACGGTTTCTGTCCAGTGTGGGTTCTAATATGAGATACCAGATTGTATTTCTGATTGCACCTATATGTGCATACCGGGCACGAGAATGGTTTCTCTCCAGTGTGGATTCTAGTATGAGCAAACAATTTGCATTTTTCATTGCACTTGAATGAGCATTGCGAGCATGCAAATCGTTTCTCTCCAGTGTGGATTCTAACATGACACACCATAGAGCTTTTCCAGTTACACTCGTACGTACATTCTGAACACGAGAAAAGTTTCTCTCCAGAGTGTGTTCTAAGATGACAAACCAAATTGCTTTTCCAACGGCACTTGTAAGGACATTGCGGACACGATAATGGTTTCCCTCTAATATGACGAGCAATTTCTCTTTTTTTACTACACCTGTATGAGCATTCCGAGCATGAGAATGGTGTCTCTCCAGTGTGGGTTCTAGTATGCGCAACCAACAGGTATTTATATCCACACGTGTAGGTACAAGTACGGCAGGAAAACAGTTTCGTTCCTGTTGCTGATTGTTCGGCTTTTAGGTCTCTAGTGCCAATTATAGATGATTTCGACGAATCGAATTCTGAAAACAATTTTTTTGAATTATTATTAGCATGAAGGGTATTTGACAGATAAACACCATTAAAATTAATGTATTCCCTGGTAAAGTTGGAAACATCAGTTTTAATACAGGGACTTGATCAACGGGTTTGAACGAAACGCTGTCCGATAGGAATAGGATGCGCAACATGGCATAATATCTCAAAAAATATCTATTAAAAAAAACAACACAATTGGTTTAATTAACAGAATGCAAATCATCATATAACTACTGAAACCTCTACCGGGAACTGTACGTAGGAGTCAGGACGGTTAGTTATTTTAATTTCCATTTTCTGCTCTATGGCACGAACACCAGTAAACTATGTCCTGCAGAGATACGAAAGATTAAAAAGAAAGGGTTTATGCTTTAAGTTTACCTAGTCAGTAGCTGAGATGGCACTGGATGTTAAAAATTCAACTATTTATCGAAAAAAAAATCACATGGTTTAGGGTGGCGTCAATTCCAAGATAACTCAAATTGCTTCCTAGGGGTAGATTGAAGACGTGGTAAATAAAGCCACCACACCCCACGGCATCGAAATCAATGTGAATGGTATGAGTGCAATTCCACTGAGATGTTCCGGGTACCAGTCTGCAGGGTAAACCAACCTTAGGCCACTCTCTAACGGTCCGGTAGGGAATCGACATAAACCTCATGCGTGATACCGACAGGGCATTTCAATGGGCGCTAGCTCAAGATTCGGGGGGGAAGCGGGAGCGGCGTGACGTACTTCTATTATACCACAAGTGGGACAACAATTTAGTAGCTTCTCGGTAAACACGCATCCAGTAAATCTATGCACTGCGTTTCGATCGTGTACGCGCCATTCGTCCTTTGAGTTCAAACATGGATCGGGATATGAATTTTCGGCTAATAATGAAGGGAGAGAAATACACACGCCTTTATAACTATAAATTACCGGCATATGCAGTAAAGGGGACAACTTCTTATATATGGAGTAACGTGGTGGACCAGTTCTTGGAATATTTTTTTTCGACATTCGGTACATTTGCCGGAGTTTGACATCATCTCCGGACAGTTCCCTGGCAGCAATAAATAACCTACAATTAATGTTAAGTTCGATGTACGGGTGGACCTAAAACCTCCTCCTTTTATGACTCGTTCGAGGAAATAAATAGCATACCAGAGCCTCGTCTTCACTCGATTCACCCGAAATTCTTCGATTTTGACTTTGATAGATACCGGCAATTCACTGGCGACTACAAATCACTGCAGACCAGTCAGCGAGTCGATGGAGGAAATACGGCGAAACATTTTCTGCATTTTTGTGGTACGCGGTTAATGTCGATTCCCTACCGAACCGTCAGAGAGCGGCCTTGGATAGGAGAAGGCATCCGAAGAATAAGTAAATAATTTACCTTGACTTTGATCGTACTTTTCCTGATGAATGAAACATTCCGTTTTGATGTCACGATAGTCAATATCTATTTCAGAGTATGCGCCACATTCTTGAGCATGTTCCTCTGCCGCTAGAGTCCCCGGTTCACACTTAATCGAAGAAGCATAAATTGTCTCTTGTTTGACAATCCCGTACTGCAATATTGGAACACAAAGGGATGTTGGACTCTCGTCTTCGGGGATTGTCTCCGGTTCGGACTTTATGACCCTGATATTAGAGGTCAAAATATCCATTTCAGGCACCCAACACGCCGTGACGACCAAATAATATTATTCGAACTCACTGGCCCGAGTATATAGAAGTAATGACAGATGATTGCGATGATGTCATAGACAAATTAAACAAAAACACATCGGAGTCTCTAGTACTGGCAAGAACATCTCTGTGAGTGAATAGCTACGAAAAAAAGACTGTCGCTGGTTTCTGTGCCAATGTTATAAATTCTTTTGGTACTGTTGATATAGCCTTTTGTAATCACCTAAAATAATTGACCGAATTCACCGAAAAATTTAGATTTAAAATGTGCACTTTAAATAATAGGAATTCCCAGATTAGACCGGCCATAAAATGAATTTAGTACAAAGGCTAGCCGAGCCTATTGTTAGGAAAAACCGTAACTAAAATAATATAATCTTAACTGCTATTTTGGGAAAGCCCGCAATTCCGTTGGAATTTTATGAGACGGCAATAAACACCTCAAAGGATTGCCGACGGAACAAAGGCCGCTGAACAATGCGGTTTAAAAGATAATACCTACAGGTAGACAGGTAGACAGAAGGACAGTGGGCTCTAGGAGACAGTCGATTGCCAGAGTCCGCCCAGGACGGAGCGTCGCGTGTAGTCTTCCGCCGAGGAAGCACGAGTCGTTGTAAGAGTCCGCCCAGGACGGAAAGTCGGTTGCAGTAGTCCGCCCAGGACACACAGCCAAGTGAAACCTTCCGCCCAGGAAGGTTCCAATTCTCGCTCCTTTGAGAGGCCGCCCAGGTCCTCTGACGACGAGGGAATTCTACACTTCCATCCCAGAAGGAAGTAACTGCTTCTTCGCCCTTCGGAGATCAACATCGGAGACCGCCCAGGCCTCTGATTATCGCCGCGTTGCACCTTCTCCCGATCCGGAGGTACGCGAATACATAGTGCGAACGCGAGGACTCGACATACAACGCAGCCACTGGACCCTGGACAGCCATCACCAAAAAGGAAAGTGCCTCTGACTCTAATGATAATTCCTCCCACATTGCCTAAGCCAGTGAACCTCTAATTTTAAGTACAAAGACTTTAACAGTAGAATTAAGTAATTCGGTATCTAGTTTTATTGAATTGTCTAATTAAGTTTTACTCTAGTTTTAAGACTAAACCCACAAATATAAAAATAAATTACTTGTAACTACCTAAGATCGCATTTCTATTCCTCCCTTTTTGCGTTATTCCTAGAATAATACCAACTGCCCGACGCACCGTCATATCACTGTAAACTAATTAATTTGAAATTGTAAAAAAATGTACTGGGTTACAACAATTGATATAGCCTTTTGTAATCACCTAAAATAATTGACCGAATTCACCGAAATATTTAGATTTAAAATGTGCATTTTAAATAATGGGAATTCCCAGATTAGTCCGGCCATAAAATAAATTTAGTACAAAGGCTAGCCGAACCAATTGTTAGGAAAAATCGTAACTAAAATAATATAATCTTAGCTGCTATTTTGGGAAATTCCGCAATTCCTTTGTGATTTTATGGGACGGCAATAATCCCCTCAAAGGAATTGAGCCGCTGATGGAACGACCGCTGAACAATACAGGTAGACAGAAGGACAGTGGGCTCTAGGAGACAGTCGATTGCCAGAGTCCGCCCAGGACGGAGAGTCGGTTGCAGTAGTCCGCCCAGGACACACAGCCAAGTGAAACCTTCCGCCCAGGAAGGTTCCTATTCTCGCTCCTTGGAGAGGCCGCCCAGGTCCTCTACGCTCTACGAATTCTACGCTTCTATCCCAGAAGGAAGTAACTGATCTTCGCCCTTCGGAGATCAACATCGGAGACCGCCCATGCCTCTGATTATCGCCGCGTTGCACCTACTCCCGATCCGAGGTACACGAATACGTAGTGCGAACTCGAGGACTCTACATACAACGCAGCCACTGGATCCTGGACATGCATCACCAAAAAGGGAAGTGCCTGACTCTAATGATAATTCCTCCCACATTGCCTAAGCCAGTGAACCTCTAATTTTAAGTACAAAGACTTTAACAGTAGAATTAAGTAATTCGGTATCTAGTTTTATTGAATTGTCTAATTAAGTTTTACTCTAGTTTTAAGACTAAACCCACGTATATAAAAATAAATTACTTGTAACTACCTAAGATCGCATTTCTATTCCTCCCTTTTTGCGTTATTCCTAGAATAATACCTACTGCCCGACGCAAGGTCATATCACAATGATTCGTTAACGAGCAATACGTCGAGATTGTAGCTCGGAGGGGACGAATCTATTTCACTTTAATAGTGTACGAGTTTGCCGTTTGCTTTCCAATAGGCAGTCTATGAAATGAAATATTATCAAGTTATTCCAGGCATTGAATTTTCTCAAGATTTTTATTGATAAAATTTAACTGGCTTGTATACAGTTGACGTTGGGTTTCTATGTTTTTTTTTTAATGATAATAGCAGCGGTGGCTTGCTATTTCGGCTTAAGTAGCTCGTAATGAGTTACTGGTGGAGGATTCAATATTTCTGGGGAACCTTAAGGAGTTGCTGGAGACTCTGGACGTTCAACCGACATTGTTGGCCTTGAGCTGAGGTATGGGGAGAATGACTTCCCCGATTGGGGTATTTTCTCCCCAGGAAGTAGAAGGTAAAGAAGAGGAGACCTGTTCTGTCGATGTTTCTGGTTGAGCGTTTTTAATAGTGTTGACGGGAGGGATATGTGCATTCGGGGAAAATAGGGATTGATTATTATAACATTACTGGTTCAAAGCCGCGCACTACTTTTTACAGGCCATTCATGTTTCTCCTTTACTGAATGGCGGAAGTGCGAGCCACCATATTTTTATTTATTACAAAAAATATTATATAACACATGATTTTTTATCGTCTTATTGATCTACTCTCCATGCGTTGAGCTCCAGTAGCTGGTGGTTATGAGAAGAGTATTTACATAAGTAAAAAGAAGCAATGCATAAGTGATATGTAAGCAATTTTAAAATTGCAGTATATCATTATCTTATTAATTAATTTGCTTATTGAATTATTCATATTTCAAAGTATCGGTGACATTTACTCTGTTTTTGGATAATAATATTTTATTTTTTAAATAAATAATGTATAATTATTTTCTGGAGCCATTATTAAAAGAATTAATAATATATTGCGCCATCTTATACATTAATATAATTAGAAGTGCTGTGCTGTGGTCGTTCTTAGCATTGGGATGGCTATTAAACCATTTTTTTAAATCTATTATTTACACTATCAACGGAGGGGATTTTATTGATGACTAGCTGGTGTGTAACCGGCCTTGCTCGGGATTTTTCACTTGTCATTAGGGTGCCATAATTGATTTGACAGAGAAAGTAACTATCTCCCAATGAAGAAACATTCATTTGAATATTTTATTTCATTCCAAATGTTTATTTTTTCAAAATATATCTAAATCATAAAGTTCATAAATAGGTACCTACTCGTGTTTCCATTTTGAAAATATTCTACCAAAAAAACCTTCGTCTTTTGAATATGCAATCTGTGGCTAACCAGAGTGTTCTTTTTTTGGGCTAACCTAAATAAAACATGGCGGGTTCAATGTTTTTCATACTAATTTTAAAAGGTTATAGCAACAGTTTTACATATTGGATTTCATTCAAACTACTTTCTAAATCTTTCCGATACTAATAAAAACAAACTGCTATTTACAGTGAAACCGGAAAAGTATTTTTCGAGGAAATCGAAGACAAACAAACAAACTTACATTGATTTTTATTTACATACAAAATTATTTGATATACGGCGTTTATTTATACAATTCTAAAATAGGTGGTACATTAAATTCCCGGAATATCTGCATAGTGGGGAAGGCGTGTGGTTCCATAATGATGATTTTTAATTGCAATTATTGGCTGTAGTGAGGCTTTATAAGCACTTCCCCACCCAATAATGCCATGCTGTAATAGGGACTGAATTAATGCAAAAAATACCATTTTTATTGTTTTCCTGGTGAAATATAATAAAAAACAGCAATTATTGAATGAAACACTAGTATATATTGATTAACTTGGCGGGTTTGCGATAAGCCGACGTAGCTCAACGGTAGAGCATCTGACCGGATATCAGAAGGGTGCAGGTTCGAGTCCTGTCGGCGACATTTATCTGTTCTCGGAAGATTTTTTCAATTTGGATGAGTGTTTCAGGCTAATAATTATTGTTTATAAAGATAAGTTATCTTATTCGTTCAACGGTGAGGTTGATATGGTCTTTCCATTTTATATTTTTATATATTACGATTATAAGACATTTTATATTAGATTTATGATTTAGTTTTATATTATTTTTAAAGTGAATGATTATGTAAATTACATTTTTTGTACTTCCCCTTGCAGAGAGAAGGGAACAAAATATGTTTTTCTCTGTTGAGCGATAACAAGTTGTTATTGAATACATTTTAACAATCGTTATGTCGTGATTGGCTGCAATAGTAATCTCGTTCCATGTCTTTTTTTTTAAACAGTAAAAAATTAAAATATGTACTTTATAAAATATAATAATCAGTTAACCATTTTGTTTTTTAAACTGTTATTTTGTAAATATGTTTATACTGACACCGGAGTTTTATTTTAACACGCTTATTTATATTGTCAGAATGTATCCAAAATTGTCTTGTTATAGTTAACTCGTCTGAACGTGAATAACTTCATTTCGAAGAAGAGGACGATTTTTCGTATGAATCAAAAAATGTTTTCTAAGATTTGACATGTCCGAACATAAAACACTACATTTGGAACAAGAGAATGGTTTTTCACCACTGTGAGTTCGGAAGTGTTGTTCCAAAGTTGACTTCCGTAAACATGAATAGTTGCATTCAGGGCAGGAAAACGATTTTGCTCCAGTATGATTCAGAGTGTGATGTGTTAAATTTGACTTTCGAGAACACGCATACTTGCAGATCAAACATGAAAAAGGTTTATCTTTACCGTGAGTCACAAAATGACGTGGTAAGGAATCCTTTCGTGAACATGAATAACTGCATTTAGAACATGAAAAAGGTTTTTCTCCAGTATGAGTCAGAACGTGTCTTTTTAAATCTGCCTTCTTGGAACAATAATAGTCGCAGTGAGGACACGATAAGTTTTTCTTAGATGGTAGAGAGTTCAAGAGCGATATTTGTGTTGTGGTGTGATGGTGAATATTCTCAGGATGGTGATTATCTTCTTTCATTGCTTCAAGGGTATTAGGCTCCACTCCTTAAAAAAACAGATATAAAGGAACTTATTAGTTTAACATGGCCAAGTGAAATTAAGGACAATTTGTTAAACTAAAAATATGAAAAAAATACTAGGATACTAGGATAATTCATCCAGCGACATCTTTGTGAAATATCACTCACACTTGGGATTATTTTAAAATATGCGTCGATCGAAATACTTAAGCATAATAGCTATAATATAGCGTCATATACGTGAAATATCACTTCAATGGCGCTTTACAAGTCAGAATACCTAAATAATTTAGCAAAATTTACCATCAAATTACTGAAAATTATATTGAAATATTTCGGCTTCCATGAAGTGACTTTTAAGAAAACGCGCTATATAATTTATCCAAATATTATTATTATGGGATAATCGAAATAATAAAATTAAAAAAAACTGTAGCTAAAAGTATATTAGAAAAAGTTTAAACAATAATAATAGTATAAAAATTAATTTGTCAATAAAAACTGCAAAGGTATATCCGAGACAATATCTAAAGAATATAAATAAATTCGGGTGGAATCTTGTAGTCACGACGTAGAGGTAGCAGCCAAAAAAAAGGGAATTAATTGAAGATCATATCAAAAGTTCTTAGAAATCGAAGTATGATACCGATAAAAATTATCGGATGAATTGGGGTAGCCGTAGCTCAGTGGATTAGGACGCAAGGTCCCGGATGGACCACGAGGTCTTGGGTTAGAGTCCCAGCTGCTACCGTTGCCTTTCTATTCTGCGTTTTTTCGGTTTCATGTTTCATTTTGAGAGTTTTTAATATTATCTTCAATGATTAAAAACAAATTTTAATAATCAGTATTGCCATAATCTGACTTCGCACACTGTAGGGTTAAATATATTTGGTTTCTATTAAAATTGTAACTTTATACACATATCTGGTTTATTGACCTTTCTTAGAACTTTAACACCCCTGTCTTTATCAAACGAGTGTTGATTATCTAGTAGGTGTACCGGAACACTACACTCGACAATTCACCTTTATCATTCACCCAGTGGAGTGTTATTTTATTAAATGTTTTTGTGTTTAATTCGTAGAACTCAATTTAATTAGGATTAAATTTAGTTCAACAATTATAAATTAATAAACGAACGAATGATCCTAATATAACATTAATTAATAAAGTAAGGAAAATTATATATTCACCGCTTCTCAGTATGTTCACATTATCAAGACAATATAACACATTTAAATAAATCAATTAAGAAAACATTATCAGATAAATACGAGGAAACACATTATAAATGTGAAAACCTCACAGATTTACTAAATCGGTTTTACTGGTAACAAATCATTATTTTTACAAACCCGCCCAAATTAGAATGGGGTGGGAGTAAATAAAATCATATAAATAAGTCGTCACAATGTGGTTTAACCGCAGTTTGAAAATGGCCTTAAACGCCGAAACGAAACAACTGTCACAATAATAAAAACTAAAAAGGCGTGTAGAAGTTAATAATAATAACATTATTATTAAGTTGACGGCCTCCATAGTCGAGGGGTAAGGCTCTCGACTACGAATCCGAAGGTGGCGGGTTCAAATCCCGGCGTACGCAAGTAAATTTTATTTAATTAATTGTACTGTTTCACAATTAATTAATTAAAAATAATATATAGTATATTTTCGCACGTTCCAGAGTGGAAGATACTCTCAGTATCGCCCTGGTGAAAGACCACCATTCAGAATTGAAACGTTGTTTAAAATGGCTTTTAGCCGTGTTTGGTGACCAGATCTGAATAGCCAGGTATTTCCCCGCCTTCCTCTTTCTCCTCTCCTTCCCCACCCCAGTACATTCAGCCTCATAACATTCCCCAATTGCGGATGTTATAGTCTCACTTACTCCAGACGGGTAGGAGCAGTTAGGACTCTTGAGCGGTATTCATATATAAAAAAAAAGATTTACATTAAATTAAAAAATAAAGGTGTTATTTTATGAGGGCTTTGAAAGCTTTACCAATTACATTACAAACAATAGACACGTTGTAGAGCTCGCAAAAGATACGGTAATTATGGACAAGGCCGGTGAGATTATTGCTAAAGTAAGTTAAAAAAAAAATAAAAACTGCAAAAAGGGCATAAATTGTTATGACGGAATTCCGCTATGAATTCATGAAGTCAGCTTCAAAAATAGAAATGTTTCAGATAGTGAATGTTTTTCAAAAAAATATCTGGCTACCTGCAGTCCGGTTGGTTTCGTTGCATTGCGCCAAACATTCCTCCTTAATATTCGGGGATTCTATATCGATCTCCGTATGAAGTAATTCCCCTCTGCCTTCTTCGTGCGTCCCTGGTTCCGTCTTGATGGTGGGAACATTTGTGTTGAGATCCATGGCGCCGTAGTAAGATTCGACACACATCCGAAACCAATGTGGCAGTGACAAACTCGAAGGTATCTGGCTCTAGTACCGCTCTCGGCGATATCTGATGTGTTGAAACGCGAATTAAATACTGCTCAACACTTTTCAGAAGTGTTTACGAAATTATTTAGCTTCAAAAATAGAAATGTTTCAGATAGTGAATGTTTTTCAAAAAAATATCTGGCTACCTGCAGTCCGGTTGGTTTCGTTGCATTGCGCCAAACATTCCTCCTTAATATTCGGGGATTCTATATCGATCTCCGTATGAAGTAATTCCCCTCTGCCTTCTTCGTGCGTCCCTGGTTCCGTCTTGATGGTGGGAACATTTGTGTTGAGATCCATGGCGCCGTAGTAAGATTCGGCACACATCCGAAACCAATGTGGCAGTGACAAACTCGAAGGTATCTGGCTCTAGTACCGCTCTCGGCGATATCTGATGTGTTGAAACGCGAATTAAATACTGCTCAACACTTTTCAGAAGTGTTTACGAAATTATTCATCATCAAATATGTTTAGTTTGATAAAGGTGATGTTACGCGTGGTATGAGGCAAGCGAAATTAAAAACGTCAGATCGTCAAATGAAAAGTGCTTAATTGACGTTTTCTATAAAATTTTCTATCGGTGATAACCGTTGTATTTAAAGAGAAATTAAATACTGCTCAACACTATTTAACAAACGAAATTATTCACGAATTATTGATTAGTTTGCATTCAAAATGACGAAGCGAGCAAATGGAAAACGTAAGAACAATATTTAATAGGTGGTTTACTATGGAATTATCTATGGTTAAGCCTGATGCACAGAACGTATTGATTAACTACTTCGCAACATGAGGCAAGTAGGAACTTATTTATTTCACATTTACGCAAAAGTATTCGTTGGGACGTGGCCGAATTCACAGACCTACCTGTTTTAAAACATTTGGGCCATTTCTAGTAATTTTCCCAGGAAAGATAGGCCTATGATAAATATAATTAGCTAACCGCTCGTCTTATAGACGGATCGCAAAATATTATAAAACTATTTAGATACGAGCTATTATTTTAGAATGTTCGTAGAAATTGACCAAGGGCCACTTGACCAAAAAGTTGTAATAATTCCAATACGACTGGAGCTGCCGATGTCACAAAATAAAGGTCATAAAATCGATTCTTTAATAGGACAGCCGGGTAAAAAACAGTAGTGTCGACAGTCCCCAAGAAACATGCGACAAGTATCTCGTTCCATTGATAAATGTATTAAACTGTAGGAAATCTTTGAATAATAATATTAAATTTAAAATTAATTGCCAATATCTAAGAAGGTTTTCATACATTTAGAATAATTTATTTTAAAACTAACCTTCATTGAATATCATTTCCATAGCTGGATTATGGATTTAAAAATAATAATGTTAAGTTACGAAATGGGCCCACAAGTGGTACGTAGCGGTCAACTTAGCTAATGGTAAATGTTAGAAGCCTGGAACCATTGCAGCATCTCCGCCAGCCAGGGATAGGTGGAACTATACCCTACAATAGCTGACAGAGCCTACAACAAGAAGAGATTTTATTTGAAACCATAGTTAACTTTAGGCATCCACCCCAGGGGGAAATCCGAGTTTCTCCCCTTCGGAGTTGACTGTAAGCTTTCGCCCAGGAAGGTATCCATCCCCACCGTAGGTGGAAGTCCGAGTTCCTCCTTTCAGCGAACGGACAGGGTTGACTCCACTATTCCAGCTCGGAATGTTGTCGCATCTCCACTCTTCGGGGAGACCGCCCAGGCCACAGGACAGTTGATCGTACGCTTCCGTCCAGGAAGGTACCCATCTCCACCCCTCGGAGAGACCGCCTAGGCCCTCTGACCGCAGTTTCTGCAGACTTTAGCCCAGGAAGTTACAAATTTCGCCCTTCGGAGACAAGCTACAGAGACGCGAGGACTCTGGACCTTGGACCCTGGATAATCATCAGAAAAGGGAATTGCCTTGGAACTCTTGTAATAATTCTCCGATAGCCGAGTGAAAACTAAGACTTTTACGCATCATATGAGACGTGAAGATTAAAGACTTTTCCGTAGAAATAATAACTTTAATCTCTAATTTTAATCATAATTTTGTACCTATTTAAGATTATGTTACTTTTATTAAAGACTAACCCCTGGAATATTCTGTCGAATCCCTGGAAGAAAAAACGACTTATCGCAATGTATAAGGTGAGTTCTAGTTCCTACCTATTTGCGTTATTCCAAGTATGTTATTAACCAACCTAAGTAAGAGCATAAGAAGTTTTTAACAATTTGATAAAGCAAAAGTAAATCAGATAATACTCGACATTCTTTTTTAATTATATTTTTTAAGACATAAAGGTTAGTCAGTCGGTAGTTTACGCAGTGCATCATGCTAACTGCATTGTACTAAAAATAAATTATCGGAATAGATGATTTAAATTTATTTAATCGACCGTCAATAAAGATCATTCTTCTCGAGACGCCAATACGTCATCAGTTTACGGACGACCCAACATGTGTTTTCTTCTGAAATGTCCCTGTATGAGCTAAACTTATAGAAATGTAAGAAACTTAGTCACACTGGTTCCGGATTAATGGGACCTTTGTAATGAATTCAATTTTTTTTTAAACTGCCCGGTGCTTACTTTTGTGTTTTTCCGTTGTCTATGGTTTTACCAATATTACGGGTTCAGCGTCCATTTTGCATTCTAACCCCTCCACGCTGTGATTGATGCTCCCCCCTTTGAAAGTAATATCGAATAAACTAAAAAATAATAGTGTAGAATATATACAATCTGAGTTTATTTCCATAATAATCACTTTGTCATAACAATTTTTTTTAAATTCAACGGATTCGACTTTTCTCGTGACGTTTCTTCGATACTTTGACCGCCGCACTTCTTGTACGTAAGTAGGTTCGGGCTTTTGTCAAAGTAACATCTAAGCTCCTTAATTAGTGCTTGTTTATTGTAAGAGTATATCGCCTAACAGTTGATTTATCTGTTTTCTCACCATTCGCGACATAACATTATATTGAGCTATCCAACATCATCCAGTAGAACACGTGACAGACGAGAGTACAGAGGGTTTGTTCATTGTTGATTTACGGCCGCTGTCACACGTTAAAACCAAGCGATTAGTTGGTTCATCGAATTTTGACCAAGAGGAAAGAGGTATCACGATTTTATTTAATAAATTTCACTATTATTACTAGTGTTGGTTACATGACAGAATTTTAATATCGTAACTAACTGGTTATTAGCAGCTCAATAACTGACTAAAATGGTTATTCGGTTATTTTGTTTAATTTAGTCTTCTTCTTCTTCGTATGGTGGAGGAGAATTGGTGGAGGTCATAGTGGGATGCTGAGGTCTTTCAGCCAGTCGCCGGCATCGGGAGTCACTACTTGGTTCATCACAGATGTGTCGTATGGAAACTGGTGAAGGGGACATTCTTCTACGGTGCATTCTGTTGTTTGAATATGTCCACATTCACAAAGTTTGGAATTCTTTAAGCCCCATTTAAGTATTAATTGCTACAATAATATTAAGTAATTTCACTATTTTCTTTATGGACCCTAGATGAACATTGAGTAGAGGCTAAACAAGCTGGGATAATAACACTTAGATTAATTATTAATAACCCGATGGATAGCAAACTAAAAAACGATTATTTATTATGTAGAAACATATGTCATAAATTAATTAAGCAGGCTAAATATACATTTTATCGAAAAGAAATAGAAAATGCTAGAGGAGACTCAAAAAACATTTGGAAAATTATAAAAGATGTAGCTTATTTAAACCCCAGGAAAAGTACTAATATCAAAGAATTGTTAATTAATGGGGAGATCATTTTAACAAAAAATGAACCCAACAAATTAGTGAATCACATAAATACTCATTTTATTAATGCTGGCATTGATTTAGCTCAAAAAATCCTTACAAAAAATCAAACAAATGAAGAATTACTAGCCAAAAATTGCTCTACCGGACGTCCAATTCCCTCTTTTAATATATACAAATTAAACAAAACAGAATTAACAGAGCTTATTTTATCACTCAAACCATCTTGCGCTCCGGGCCCAGACAACATCACTAACCAAATGCTGATAAATCTGCGAGAACATATTGTTATACCTCTTCTACACATATTCAATCAAAGCTTCTGCCAAGGGATTGTTCCCGATAAACTGAAAATTGCCAGTATTACACCAATTCATAAATCCGGAGACAAAACCCTTATTTCCAACTACAGACCTATCTCACTATTAAACTCATTATCAAAGCTCGTGGAAAAGGCAATAAAAACAAGACTACTATCCTACCTCGAAAAACATAAATTCCTTTCAAGTCGCCAATTCGGTTTTCGAGCAAAAATAGGCACAGAACAAGCTATATCAGAATTAACTAAATTCGTTGTTAAAAATTTAGAAGATGGATTCAAAGTAATTGGAGTATTTCTAGATTTAGCTAAGGCCTTTGACACTATCTTTCATGAGTTGTACGAAAAACTTAAAAATATTGGTATCAACGGACTGGCGCTCAAATGGTTTATTAGCTACTTTAAAAATAGGGAACAAATAGTGTAATTAAACAAATGTTTTAGTGACACGGCAAAAATAAAGTACGGAGTCCCGCAAGGTAGCATTTTGGGTCCCATTCTATTTCTCATTTATATTAATGGACTCACTGAAATTAAAATCCCATCTCTCTTATATAATGTTATCAGTCACGCAGATGATACAGTAATTTTATTCAAAGCGCAAACTTGGGAAAAGGTCCTTAAAAATACGGAAATTGGTATGAAGGTAATAAAAAAATGGCTCGACAAGAATCTACTTACCTTAAACATCTCCAAAACTAAGTACTTATCTTTCAGTAAAACCAATGCTGGACAACCAAAAACCTTTCCACATTTACACCTACACCCATGTATTACCCCTAAAACCTCAAACTGCACATGCGACAAAATTGAACACACGGATAATGTTAGGTTAGGTTAGGTTTAATAGTGGACTGCAAACTAAAATGGGAACTCCATATTAACCTACTCGCAAAGAGAATCCGGAAACTATCTTATATTTTTAAAACAATAAGAAACATCATGTCACTAAAACGATTAAAAAATGTTTACTATGCCCTTTGTCAAAGCATTTTAACTTATGGAATATCAGCATGGGGTGGAGCTGCAGACACATATATTAAGGCGCTGAACTCATCTCACAAAACAATTATTAAAATCATGTTCAAAAAACCATATCGACTTCCTACAGAACAACTATTAATTAGAAATAGCATTCTTGATATGAGTAAGTTATTTATTTAATTTTCAAGGCCATTTTCAAGGCCTTAAACGCCGAAACAGCTGTCACAATAATAAAAACTAAAAATACTTGCAGAATTTAATAATAACATTATTAAATTTTATTTACATTAAATTTTTAAAAAAAATGGTTTCTGTAGGTCACATCTGTGAAGCAAAAATTGTCCGGCCAGTAGAGTTGACATCCTCCATAACGACACGAGCAACATTTCCCGCATACTGTGGTTGTGGCGTGAGATTTTTTAAATATTGTCAGGAATGGATGTCTGTCTTCATTTAAAAAACAATACGATTATTTCACTCAAATTTGAGTAATTAATTAATCTGTTTTTACAGGTGTACTTTATTTTCAGCTTGTTGAGAAGACTTACCATCACATGACAGGACGCTTTCACAGCAGTGCCATGGATCTTCCCATCCCAGAGAGTGTTTACATCAAGCCAGAACCAGGGTCCCAGGAAGGCGCAGGTGAAATTCCCTATACGGATGTAGAAATCGACCTCCCGGATTTAAAGAAAGAATGTTTGCAGTATGCCGAGAGTGTTCAGCCGACTAGTAAGTTGCGTTGCGTATATCACAAAGGTGTTTCAGATTAACGCAGTCAGGACAGCTGCTTGATGTCCACTTCCCCTCTTTTCGCCCATCGGCGCTTTTAATTTTACCTTTGAAATATTGCTTTATAGAAAACGGTCAAACAAAGAAAACGTTTAACTCATCATGCCAGTAAATAGTTCCTGATTCCTCAAGCTGTTGCCTCACCATATTTTGTCACTAAAATAATTCGTCTCGCGTTCTCTACCCTAAAAATTATTTTGTTTTAAAAGATAATGCATGTGACATGTATTTTATGCTCCAATAAATGTTAGTATTTTATTATGATTCCCTGAGCACAAATATAGAATGATTTCGCGAAAAACGTCTATAAAGTGGACATGAATTTGTTAGGCGGATCTGTGTACCACCACCCCGGGAACCATTCATTCGATAACCAACACCTCTGCCATAGGTCACCCCAAGTGGTTCGCTACGTTTGAAGACTTAGCAGGAGTGCCCGGGTTCATGCGATGGTCTTAGCGGTGAATGAGTGTGCCCATCAATTGCACGGTGAGCCAGATCGAGATAGACCGGTTGAGGAAGACCCATTGCCTTGCACCGCAGTAGGAGGGATAGATTACCGTACCTGTCACTCCTGCACACACTGACCCCCAGATTCGCACCCATACATTTCTCTTCTCAGAACCTCCTTCCCTTCATTTTCTTAAAATGACCCTCCGAAAAGCATTCCCAAAGATGACATAGACCCTTAATGAAATTATTTTTCTCAGTGCCTCTTGTGTGGAGTAAATAAATATGTTAAAAAATAAGTCTGTCATTTTTCGTTTTCATAAATTAAAACCTTTTTAGTTCTCCAATTTGAGTTTCCTTCTTCGGCGTTTCTCAGTGGTATCTTTAAGGTAACTATTTTACCTAGAAGTTTGTAACTTTTTCGATTGCTCTCTTGGAAAGGGACAAGCCTAAAGATCTTTTTATTTTTCTTGTATGTTGTTTTTTTTAATACAATTGAAATTTTTGTACCTGCAAAGCTAAGTTATTGCATTGGCAGAAGCTTAGTTAAACAATGTTATATAATTCAACAAAAATATTATAATATCACCGACGTACGACGACTTTAATTTTAACGTAATACGAAGAATGTCCCGCAGAATATATCAATGTATCATTGCTTTGTTATTTTAGGTAGCATTAATGTGAAAACTATTCCCATCCAGTCAGAAACAGGATCCCAGGGGGAAGATGGTGGTGAAATTTCTTACACGGATATAGAGATAGACCTGCCGGATATTAAAAAGGAATGCTTAGAGCACTCTGAAAGTGTTGCCCGAACTGCAGGTAAAACCGATTTTTGTTTCTTGGAATTCGTTTGAATAATTTTCTGTTTTCATTATATTTACTTATTGAGGTTTACCCGAGATTTTTTCAGACTTAATAACGAAGCAGAAGAAGCATACTGGAAAAAAACCATACTCATGTTCCCATTGTTTCTACTCCTGCACATGCAAGTCAGCATTGGCACAGCACTTGCGGATCCATACCGGAGAAAAACCGTTTGCATGTTTGAACTGTGCTTTTGTATGTTCTCAAAAGGGAATTTTAAAAAATCACTTGCGTACCCATACTGGAGAAAAACCTTTCTCGTGTTCTGACTGCAACTTTTCTTGTTCACGAAAGGGAACTTTAAAACTTCACATGTTTATTCATACTGGAGAAAAACCTTATTTGTGTTCGGATTGCAACTTTTCATGTTCTCGAAAAGGATCTTTAAACCTTCACATGCTCACCCATTCTGGAGAAAAACCTTTTTCATGTTCCGACTGCAACTTTTCATGTTTTCGAAAGTCATCTTTAAAATTTCATATGTTTTTTCATACCGGAGATAAACCTTATTCATGCTCGGATTGTATCTATTCATGTTCTCTTAAGAGATCTTTAAAACTTCACATGCTCACCCATACTGGAGAAAAACCTTTCTCGTGTTCCGAATGCAATTATTCATGTTCTCGAAAGGAAAATTTGAAACATCATATGTTTATTCATACTGGCGAAAAACCTTATTCATGTTCGGCTTGCAACTTTTCGTGTTGTCAAAATGGAGTTCTAAAACGTCACATGCTTACCCATACTGGAGAAAAACCTTTCTCGTGTCCCGACTGCAACTATTCATCTTCTCAAAAGAGATCTTTAAAACTTCACATGCTTATCCATACTGGAGAAAAACCTTTTTCTTGTTCCTACTGCAGTTATAAATGTTCTCGAAAGGGACATTTAAAACGTCACACTATAACCCATTCTGGTGTAAAACCCTTTTCATGTTCCTACTGCAATTATGCAAGTTCTCAAAAAGAACATTTAAAACGTCACATACTCACTCATTCTGGAGAAAAACCTTTCACGTGTTCCGACTGTGACTATTCGTGTTCCCAAAAGAGATCTTTGCAACATCACATACTCACCCATGCTGGAGTAAAATCTTTTTTATGTTCTTACTGCAGGTATTCGTGTGCTCGAAAGGGATATTTAAAACGTCACATGCTTAGCCACACCTGAGAAAAACCTTTTTCTTTTCCCAACTGCATCTACTCATGTTCTCAGAAGGGTATTTTAAACATCGCGTGTTTATCCATGCTGGAGTTAAACCCAAAACTCCAAAAAACATTTGTTCCACCGAAAATCTGCAGACATAGAAACAATTTAAAACTATTATAAGACGCTGAGGGCCTACTTCCAATAAAAGGTCTCTGCTGGTTCATTACTATTATGGACACCGCGGGAGAAACCCCGTACACAAGGCCACTGATATACAAATACAACACTATATTTACTCAAATGTCTTCTTATAACTTCAAGAATCTCAAGCAAATATTTATTTATTATTTTTATAAACAATAATTATTAATCTAAAACACTCATCCGAATTGAAAAAACCTTCCGAGCAAAGATAAATGTCGCCGGCAGGACTCGAACCCGCACACTTCTAATGTCCGGTCAGATGCTCTACCGTTGAGCTACGTCGGCTTATCGCAAACCCGCCAAGTTAATCAATATATACTAGTGTTCCATTCAATAATTACTGTTTTTATTATATTTTCACCTGTAAACAACAAACTTTATTAGTATGAGAGAGGCTTGTAACGGCTAAATCCCTCAAATAGATGGCGTCGAGACAAATTATGTCTACATTTTATTGGTGAAAAATTGCTTTGACTTGTCAAATATTTATTAATTTATAAACTAAAGTTCTTAAAAACTTAAGACAAGATTTTTGTGCATAGATTATTAATTTATCTTTTACATTTATCTTTGCTCGGAAGGTTTTTTCAATTCGGATGAGTGTTTTAGATTAATAATTATTGTTTATAAAAATAATAATTGTTACCCTTTGCGCTATGCACAAAAATCTTGTCTTAAGTTTTTAAGAACTTTAGTTTATCAATTAATAAATATTTATTTATTCCAAAAAAAAATACAAAATTATAACATAATACATGATTTTTTTTCTTCTTATTATTATTCTACTCTCCATAAGTTGAGCTCCAGTAGCTCGTGGTTATGGGAGGAGTATTTACAAATATAAGGTAAAATTAATACATAGTTAGAGTAGGTGATATGAAATTAAAATTAAAAACTTATTATATAAATACAAACGTAAACCAACAAAACACTAACTAACTAACTAACTAACCATCACGCCGTTTCCCCGCAGGGGTAGGCAGAGAGGACGGACCGCCAAACAACTCGATCTTGGCATACACGTCTTGCTTCATTCACTTTCATACAACGTCTCATACATTCTCTTCTGTTATTCCGACTATTATTCTGTTATTTAGTATTCTGTTATTTAGACTAATAATAATAATTAACCAAATAGTAATTTATTCGCAGATAGTACATTATTAGGGCTACAATATATCATTATCTAAGTTCAGGGAATTAATTTGCTTTTTTAATTGTTCATATTTCAAAGTGTCGGTTACACTAATTTTGTTTTTAGATAATAATATATTGAACCATCTTATACCTAATTACGAATAGTGGTGCTGAGCCGTGGTCGTTCTTAACAATGGAATGGCTATTAAACCATTAGATTTAAATCTATTGCTTATACTGTCAGTGGAGTGAATTTTATTGATGAAATATTCTTTGTTAATTTGATGTAAGGCGTTTCTTTTACACAGTTCGGTAATAGATGATACATCGAATTTTCGAAATATCTCTATACTAGGAAATTCGTATGGTTTTTCAATGATGTTTTAATAATTATTTTTTGAATTGTTATTATTGGCTGTAGTGAGGCTTTATATGGACGCAGAACGCGTTAATACATGTTATTAACTTATTGACAACTTGAATTGGACAAAAATGAAAGGCCTTGCGTCCGCCCGAAAAAGTCGTTGCTAATAATTGAACAATATGTATATGATTGTACCTACCAAACTATTTTTCTTTGTATTCAAAAATTAAGTTAATGTAATATCTACAATAATTTAACCGTACAATTAATAAGTATAACATGAGTATCCCTTTTAAAGATCACGTGTAAACTTATGTGTAAACGAAATTAACCTGTATATTTCGTTATTAGGATAAAATTACCTATATAGAATCTTCAGACAAACAGTCTTATGACCGCTTTGTTGGATTACCTATTTTATTTTATATTTTTCTTGAACGTTTCGTGTAATTATTTTAACGTAAATAAAACAAAATCATTCTTTAAAATTTCACATGCTTGCCCATACAAGAGAAAAACCTTATTATTGTTCCCACTGTAGCTTTATTTCTTCTCGAAATAAATATTTATATCGTCGCGTGCCAACTCACAGTAAAAAAACAACCATTCATGCGATGCGATAGAATACCAACCATTTAACGTATCAACTTACTTCGCAAGTGCTCCCCTCTGTCACTCTCTGTCGACCGCTCTCCGCGCGCGTCTCAGTACCTACCTCATTCCGGCCGAGATCGCTCACTCACAAACTACAAAATTAATTTATTTATTGGAGACAAACGGCTTTAAAAAATATATATATATATATATACATAAGTGGAAAGACAAGGTTAATGTAAGATAAAAAAAGTTTCTTATGCTAAAGGTGTTTAGGGACAGGAGTTTTATTTTACATTAAACTAAGGAAGAGGAGTTGGAAGGGGAAGATAAGATGGGGATAGGAGAAGCTCTCAATACATACTACAATACTTCTTATGCAACAATTTTTGAGCGTCTCCATTAGCCAGGTTTGATATATCTGAAAGTTATTATAAAGTATGCCGATATGACTAAATTCCCTGTTATATTGTGGGCATGTACGGGGATTTGTGGATTTTTTCTAAGGTTAGTTTTGTATGCTGCCAAATGAAAAAAAAACGGTTTGTCGGGTTGGTCTTGACGGTATGTGGAATTTTATTAAATTGGTAAGCTCAGGTGGGTCCAGGCCATTACTCAGAATTTTAAATAAGAGTATTTGAAGTAGTGAATTTTAATGGATCCAGTTTAATTTGTAAAACGTTCATTTTATTATGCGGTTCAAATTTCTATCTTAGAATTATTTCGACTCAAGAATATAAGCTTGGTAGAAAGGAATCCAGATCGGTGTGCAATGTTGTAAGTTGATATTCACAGTGTAAATAGGGAACAGACACTTTATGTTGCGAAAAAACACTTTTTCAACCCGCGACGTAATGTTATTCTTCTTTCAGTTTAGGTTCTTACCTTTTTGCGTTATTCCAAGATATCATTAACCCACCTAAGTTTTTTTACAATTTTATGTAGCGAAAATAAGCCGGAAAATATTCGACTTTCTTTTTCAAATTATATTTATAAAGAGATAAAGGTCATTCCATTCGTATAGCTATTTGTGTAATATTAACTGCATTGTACTACTTATAAATTATCGGAAGAGATAATTTAAATTTATTTAACAGACTTGCAATAAAAACCATTCTTCCCGGGACATCAACCTACGTCATCAGTTTACGGACGACCCAACATGTGTTTTCTTCTGAAATGTGCCTGTATGAGCTCACCTTATAGTGTTGTAAGAACCTTGGTCACAATGGGTCCGGATAGAGGGACCTTGTACGATAATCAAATTTTATGAAAAAAAAAAACTGTCCGGTGCTTACTTTTGTGATTGTCCGTTGTCTATGGTTATGTCAATATTTGGGGTTTGGCGTCCATCTTCCATTCTAACCTCTCCACGCAGTGATTGTTGCTCCCCCCTTTGAAATGAATATCGAATAAACTAAAAAATAATAGTGTAGAATATATACAATTTGAGTTTATTTCAATAATGATCACTTTTTCATAGAAAATTTTTAAAAATTCAAGGAATTCTACTTTTCTAGTGACGTTTCTTCGACACTTTGGAATTGACGCTGCACTTCTTGTACGTAAGTAGGTTCGCGCTTTTGTGAAAGTAAAATCTAAGCTTCTTAATTAGTGCTTGTTTATTGTAAGAGTATATCGCCTAACAGTTGATTTATCTGTTTTCTCACCATTCGCGACATAACATATTATATTGAGCTATCCAACACCATCCAGTAGAACACGTGACAGACGAGAGTACAGAGGGTTTGTTCATTGTTGATTTACGGCCGCTGTCACACGTTAAAACCAAGCGATTAGTTGGTTCATCGAATTTTGACCCAGAGGAAAGAGGTATCCCGATTCTATTTAATAAATTTCACTATTATTACCAGTGTTGGTTACATGACAGAATTTTAATATCGTAACTAACTGACTAAAATCGTTATTCGGTTATTTTGGTTAATTTAGTCTTCTTCTTCTTCGTATGGTGGAGGAGAATTGGTGGAGGTCATAGTGGGATGCTGAGGTTATTCAGCCAGTCGCCGGCATCGGGAGTCACTACATGGTTCAGCACAGATGTGTCGTATGGAAACTGGTGAAGGGGACATTCTTCTACGTTGCATTCTGTTGTTTGAATATGTCCACATTCACAAAGTTTGGAATTCTTTAAACCCCATTTAAGTATTAATTGTTACAATAATATTAAGTTATTTCACTATTTTCTTTAAGGACTCTAGATGACCATTGAGTAGAGGCTAAACAACTAGGATAATAACACTTAGCGGGTGTACAAAATGAATAAAAAAACGTATTTTTACATTTTAATTTTATATCTTGCTAGATAGCAAACCTTGTAGGAATAGACACTTTATCGTTTAATATGTTGAATAAGTAACAGGGCATTTTTTAAAATGGTATGAATTATGACAAAAATATCAAATATCATCACATTATACATCTGTTATACAATGTACACATTTGAGAGTTTATTTATTAGGGGGTGAGTTGAATAAATAAAAGTTCCAGATTGTTTGTCTTAGCGCCTCAAATAACAAGAGCTAGGAATATTAGGAATTATTGTTATCACTTTTCAAATATTTATTTTGCTTCCGCATTTAAAAATACTGTTATTCCTCAAAAATAATAATATAATAAAATGAATAAGTAAATTAACTTTAAAAAGATATATCTTATATGAATACCGCACAAGAGTCCCTACCGCTCCCAACTGTCTGGAGCCAGTGAGACTGTGGCATCCCCAATTGGGGAATGTTGTGAGGCTGAAGGCAGTGAAGAGAGGAAGAGGAAGGTTGGGAAATTTCTGGCTATTCAGTTCTGGTCACCAAACACGGCTAAAAGCCATTTCAATCCCGAGTAAATTTGGTTTCCAAGAAACTGAGTGTCTTGTATAGGGATAGCAGATTCTTCAATAGTGTTCAACTGCTAATCCTATGCAAATCTCTAGTACGTCCAACAATAGAATTTTGAAGTAATCTCAGTTGACAAACCGTTTTTAACAGACTGAATGCTATCACTGCTGCACATACGCATTGTAGGTGTGCTGAGTCTTTTCTACAGATTTTTCAATAGAGCCTGCTCGACGGAGCTAGCAGCGTTGATCCCCTCCGCGCCAACACCCGTTCACCGTCGCTGTCGACTTCATGAGAACGGGTCGTTTCGTCGACACGTTTTTGCATAAATCGGCTCGTATGTGAAACGAGCTATCGGCATCTGTCTTTCCTCCAACAATTAATACGGGCCTCTTCAAAGCTCGCGTTAACAAACCCGCCTCACAACATTACCCAACCGGTTCTGAGTAGTTACCCTGTACGTGCTCTTTACATACAGGGGCGCTCTTGTGAACTGTCACATAAAAATAAAAAAAGCTAATTTTGAATAGTGGTCTTCACCAGGGTTCTACTGAGAGTATCTTCCACCCCGGAACGTGCGCAAATATACTACATATTATTTTTAATGAGTTAATTGTGAAGCAACATAAATTAATTAAATTAAATTTACTTGCGCACGCCGGGATTTGATCCCGCGACCTTCGGATTCGACCACGGATGCCGTTGTAATGGGATACAACCATATATATATATTTATTAATTGATAAACTAAAGTTCTTAAAAACTTAACGCAAGATTTTTGTGCATAGCGCAAAGGGTAACAATTATTTTTATAAACAATAATTATTAGCCTGAAACACTCATCCAAATTGAAAAAAACCTTTTCCGAGAAAAGATAAATGTCGCCGACAGGACTCGAACCTGCACCCTTCTGATTGCCGGTCAGATGCTCTACCGTTGAGCTACGTCGGCTTATCACAAACCCGCCAAGTTAATCAATATATAGTAGTGTTTCATTCAATAATTACTGTTTTTATTATATTTTCACCTGTAAACAACCAACTTTATTAGTATGAGAAAGGCTTGTATTCCCATCCCATCAAGCCAGAACCGGGGTCCCAAGAAGGCGCAGGTGAAATTCCCTATACGGATATAGAAATCGACCTCCCGGATGTAAAGATGGAATGTTTGCAGTATGCCGAGAGTGTTCAGCCAACTAGTAAGTTGCATTGCGTATATCACAAAGGTGTTTCAGATTAACGCAGTCAGGACAGCTGCTTGATGTCTTCTTCCCCTTTTGTCCTCTTGTGTGGAGTAAATAAATATGTTTAAAAATATGTCTGTCATTTTTCGTTTTCATAAATTAAAACCTTTTTAGATCTCCAATTTGAGTTTCCTTCTTCGGCGTTTCTCAGTGGTATCTTTAAGGTAACTATTTTACCTACTTCCAATAGTAGGTCTCTTCTGGTTCATTACTATTATGGACACCGCGGGAGAAATCCCATACGAAAGGCCATTAATGCACAAACACAGCACTAGATTTACTGAAAGGTCTTAAAACTCCAAGAATCTCAAATAAATATGGAGGCAGAACGCTTGAATACGTGATAGTAACTCATTGTCAACTTTGAAATGGAGGAAAATGGAAGGCCTTGCGTCGGCATGACTAAGTCGTGGCTAATAAATGAACAATCTATATATATATATATAAATATACCTACCAAACCATGTTTCCATGTATTCAATAATGAAGTTAATGTAATACCTACAATAATTCAGATGAATGTTATATAATAAATAAATTGAATTTAAGCACCCCTTTTAAAGATAAGCTTTTTTGTATCAATACATACATTTAATAGTACAGATATATCTTAAGAGCCAATAACAAAAAATATTAATTTATTAACAAAAACTGCCCAACATTCCGGCCGAGACCGCTCACGCACAAACTACGATTTTTTTTCAACTTTTTTTTACTAAAAAAAAATATACATAAGAGAAAAAAAAACAAGGTTAAGCTAAAAAGTTTCTTATGCAAAAGTTGGTTAGAGACAATAGTTTTATTTTACATTAAACTAAAGAAGAGGAGTAAGGGGGGGTAAGATAGGTTGTGTACAGCAGATGCTCTCAATACATACTACAATACTTCTTATGCAACTTACTATATTTCGTATTACTATACTTATGC
>JAHDVE020008283.1:0-34981 GCA_022606495.2 Halesus radiatus
TATATACAGTGGTGCCTCGCATAACGAACGCCTCGCACAGCGAACGCTGCACACAACGAACTTCCTTTTCGTTCATTTCACGATTCATACAACGAACTTCGCTTCACACAACGAACTTCGCTTCACACAACGAACTTCGCTTCACACAACGAACTCGCCCACTTCACACGATCACTGCCGATTTATTGCATCCTTCCGCGCAGGCAGTCGTTAGTCACTGAGCAGTACGCTTAACGTACGCACGTGTCGCAGCAATCGTTCATCATTACAACGAAGTCGCCCGATCTTCTACGATCACTGCCGATTAATTGCATCCTCCCGCGCAGGCAGTCGTTAGACTCGTTAGTCACTGCGTAGTACGCTTAACTTACGCACGTATCGCAGCAATCGTTCTTCATTACGAATTAAATCGAACACGTATCACGGCAGTCGTCCTTTTAAGATAAACTCAACATTTTTTTAAAAATATTGCAGGAAAATTATCCTTTTATCAAGGTGCAGTATTTGCCACCAAACACCACATCCATTCTCCAGCCAATGGATCAGCAAGTTATTGCGAACTTTAAAAAACTCTACACTAGAGCCCTCTTTAATAAGGTGTTTGAAGAATGCGAGTTTGGTGGAGACAATATGACTATCCGAATGTTTTGGAAGGAGAAATTTGATATCCTTTTGGCAATATGACTTATACAGAAGGCCTGGGAAGAAGTGTCACAAAGGACCCTCATTTCTGCTTGGAAGATGCTTGTGCCTTCGTGGATTCAGGAAGAAACAGTAGTTGATGACACAGAAGTGGTGAAGGACATCATCACAGTGGCCCAAAGGTTGGAATTAGAGGTAGAGGAAGAGGATGTAGAGGAGCTTATTGAGGAACACAAAGAAGAGCTGACAACTGAAGAGCTCCAAACACTTCTGGCCCAACAACAGGACAATGCTCAAATCTAAATAAAAATAATAACAAAAAATTTATCTTTTTTTTATGTCATCTTACCATATTTTATGCTACAGAACGAATTTTTTTTTTTAATTGTATTGTTATGGGAAAACGCGTTTCACATAACGAACTTTTCGCATAACGAACTTGCTCCTGGAACGAATTAAGTTCGTTGTGTGAGGCACCACTGTACTTCTAAAATAAGGAATTGAAAACAAGACCCTTAGCCATATCTCCAAAAGTGAGAAGTCACCTGAATCACATTCCAGCGCAAGAACCACATTGATGCATACGGCCAGTATCTAATATACAGTGTTAATCTAAAGTGACTTGCCAGGTAAGTATGGTACTGTATTATATCTGCCTGTTAATAATATACATAAAATGCAGCATTACGCTTATTGGTGATACAACGTACATCAGTGGCGGTCGGTGACTTTTTGTAGAAGGGATGCTTGACAATCAGTGTATACCTACTATCAAATTTAATATACAAATCTATAATGTACCTCGACCTCGTGAACATGAAGCAATTATTGGTAAAAAGAGTCTTGTCTATTCAGCTATATAAATCATTTACACTCTGCAAAATTACTGATTCAAATATTTTTAAATGCCGTAGGACAAAAAAATCCACGACTTAGGTACCTGGTTTCATTTAATTAAACTTCAGCTCGATTTGACACTCCTTATTTATTTCTTGATGTCATGTACGAAATGAGAGACAGTTTTCCAGTTTGCAGAATATCTTTTTTGCTTGAATGGCCGAGAAAACTTTTTCACATTAATGATTCAATTATACAACCACACAATTCACTATTATAGTTTTTCAGTTTTAGAACACGTCAGTGAAATATCCATGTTATTTTCTGTATTATTTATTTATTGAAATAAGGAATTAAATAAGTAATCGAAGGATATCCAATGTTTCAATATCTGGGCTTCAGTTATTCAAGCCAAACTGTCAAAAATATGTAACACAAACAAATGTTTAATCAATTGATAAACTAAAGTTCTTAAAAACTTAAGACAAGATTTTTGTGCATAGCGCAAAGGGTAACAATTATTATTTTTATAAACAATAATTATTAATCTAAAACACTCATCCAAATTGAAAAAACCTTCCGAGCAAAGATAAATGTCACTTGTCAAATATTAATAAATATTTGACAAGTCAAAGCAATTTTCACCAATAAAATGTAGACATAATTTGTCTCGACGCCATCTATTTGAGGGATTTAGCCGTTACAAGCCTCTCTCATATTAATAAAGTTGGTTGTTTACAGGTGAAAATATAATAATAAAAAACAGTAATTATTGAATGGAACACTAGTATATATTGATTAACTTGGTGGGTTTGCGATAAGCCGACGTAGCTCAACGGTAGAGCATCTAACCGGACATTAGAAGGGTGCGGGTTCGAGTCCTGCCGGCGACATTTATCTTTGCTCGGAAGGTTTTTTCAATTTGGATGAGTGTTTTAGATTAATAATTATTGCTTATAAAAATAAATGTTTAATCGTTCTAAAAACACTCCACCCGACTCGAAATATGTATGCTATTCTGTGCATTATGCCTATGAGTATTAAAGTCGTTTTTGCACATTGGATGCTCTTCTCAAAACCGCATCCAGTGTTCTAACATATTGGAAGTCAGAACTTAATGCGCATGCACCAAAGTGTTTGACTTTTGTACTTTAGGGATACGGAATAGAACAGATCATCCACGGCATCCACACTGTATCATCATAGATATTCGAGCATTGAGAATGTATAAGTATTTCGACTTGCTCTGAATGTCGTGTCATTGTGTGTGTGTTAAATCTCTGAGGATGGGACGGTGTCGAATTACAGCAGGGCTGTTTACGGCTGGAATATATTTTTTACGCTAAGGAAAAAATACAAAAAAAAAAAAATCAAAAGCTTTTAGACTATAAAACACAAGGGATGCGGAGCATCCACGACATGTATGGACGGACCGCGCCTGGTGTACATATAGTAATATGTTATTGACCGATGAGCTAGTGGATCCAATTTGTTAGCCTCATGTTATAAGTTGTTTTAATAGATTACCCGTAGTTAGTAGTAGGATAGAACCTTGGAAAAACATTTGTACACAGCCCTTCAGATGATTTCTCACAAAAACGGTGCTCTACAAATCATCCGAATATTATTATAAAGGAATAAGCAACCTTATAATATTATATTCGCACCTAGTACTTTATTTTATTGCCATAATTTTTTCTCAGTTTTGACAAGTTTGGCGTTTGACACATCATAGTAATAGGTATTTTTTAAGGCTCATTCTTATCCAGAACAGCTTGGATCTGTAGTGATCTGTCAGCTCCTGTATTTCCTCCCTCCTACAGCATAGGTCTATTGAAGACCCGGGTTCTCTCCCTCCAAGACCATTACCAAAGATTACATAGAGGACCTAAGGCTGGAAATAGTGCCAAGCGTTCATCGGTTGCCGACCGTCGGTCTACTCGGTGATGCCAGAGTGCTTCGCCGACATCACCCGAGTACAGTCGTCTTTAAGTGTGAACAAACATAACCTTATACACCTCAGTAATGACGCGCTCTGTTTCAATATTCATTTCATAAGACTGTACACACGCGCGCCCATCAGTTCATGCGTTCAGCGCCTCACTGAATACTCGTAGAAATAATAAGCGCGTCGGTCGACGAGACGCCGCAGCGCTGATGAGCTGGATCAATGGTCCTCGTGTGTGGCTGACTGTCAGCGTTGCACTATAGCTCTACATTCATTCGCCTACATATTACCGTATGCGACTGATGTAGGCGCGGCACTATTTTCAGCCTAAAATTTGCCTTATATGTATGTATAGATATATTCACAAAATAAATCAACAAATTGTCTTGTTATATTAATTATTTTATTAAATTTGACTACATACACGTTAATAATTTATAATATAATCATTAGCCTCTCAACATCGTCAGACTATACTCTCTTTGCTAATCGAGAACATGTGAAGAGTAGAATTCATGTTCTCTAGACTTCTCTCTGTCATCGGTATAGACCCATTAGAAATCTTACCCTCCTTCCTTAGTCTACTGTTTAATGTTTTAGCAGAATATTCTACTCCCGCTGTAGATATGTGCTTGCTAGATTTCCCGCCAACTTTTGGCAATTTGGGTTTGTTTTGTCTACTTATCGAAGGCGGCAACGGCTGTTCGTTTTCTTTATTTTGTACTATGGTTAAGTCTTCTATTATCTTTGGTTCAGAATTATTTCTCATCAAAATAATGCCATTGGCTTTTCCATTCTGGTAAAGCAATGGCTTTTCCGTCACATCTGCAACAAAATAAGAAACACAGATAAGAGTGTGGTCAATGACTTCCTAGATACAAATACCTAAACACTAACACCAAGATGGTCACCGATCTTGTTCAAACATAATTTCTTAGATGATCGATGAATATTTTTTTTATTTACTCATGTTAATAACATTGCCAAATACAATGAAATTCATATAAAGTATAATAAAGAACTCCAGTGAAAAATATTATGGCTATTACACCGATTCTAATATATAAGTATACGTAGAATTTATAAATTGTTATTTAAAAATTAATAAAACATCATCTCATAAAAACGCCCCGTTTGGTTGACATCATTGGATTGACATCAAGCGGAGATTCGCACGTAAATACCTTCTGTGTAAGTTCATTCCGTGTGACGACACGCACCCCCTCGCCTTCTACAGCTCAAACTCCGGTCATTTTCGCAGGTTTAAAAAAATCTAAAACTTTGAGAATTAATTTAACTATGATATTGAACTTAAAAAAGGCGGAAGACAATAGTGATTAAAAAAAATGTACTGGAGTTCCTTATACATTGGTGAAAAAATATGAAACAATTCAAATGTATGAATTCAAACAAGATGCTTAGATGGATCTGCTGATTAAAATAATGAACGATAAATTTCTTTACCTGCATTGGATGAAGTTATATAATTAGTTTTTTCCGTTCTGGTATTAGCATTATCACTTTTATCCTTTTTTAGACTGTTATTTATCACAGGGTTACTTTTCTTCTTAATTATAAGTATTACAACTAAAAGGGTTATTGTTAAAACTATTCCTAATGCAACTCCGGACCATAGTCCAATATCTGCTTGGGTTTTATCTGGAAAGAAAGGGAAGCATTAAAAACATTTGCGGGTAGAAATAATATTAAAAAAACCTTATAATAATTACATAGTATTTTTTATTAGACTGATTTTGCCGATATTATACTGTAGAAGTGAATCGAAATTACGTGATCCTTCTAAACTTAATGTTCCTCCATGAAAAAATATTGATATGAACCACTGACGTCTGAATTAATAGACGTGCCATAATAGTCAAATTTGCCTATCATTTCAACGGCTGGAGGCAACCATGTGACAACTTAAATTTGGCACCAGGCGGGTTCACGCATTACTCGAATACATAATTCGTATATTGACTGGTGGCGAGTGATCATTTGAAGATTTTAAGGAATAAAACAATAATTATCGTTTCCTTCGCTTTAAACGTTGTAAAAATTGAAGTGGTAAAGAGAATAATCAAAACTATAGCATTACATTCCATAGATAAGTATTTTTTTACTGTATTTTACTTATTCACTTATATAATACAATAACAGTTTTAGTGGTACGAAATCAAAGCCATCCACATTTCTTTCATATGATTTTGACTGCGGTATCAATCTAAATACTCAAATAAAATATTCGGTTTTTGTAAACAAACTGAACCTTTTTCTTATTTACTCTTTTACTTTTTTATAAAATTGAAAAAAAATGTTCAGGGTATTCTGATTTTGATGAAACTTAAAATTTTATAATTATTATTAACGCAAATTTAATAATTTAAAACTTGCCAAATACTATCCAACCAGCTTTTTATACCAATAATAAATTAAAAAAATACATTTTAAATAACAAAGATAAAGATAATATTTTGAATAAATCGGGAGTATATAAATTGATTGGTAATGATTGCAACTATTTTTACATCGGAAAGACTTGTAGAAATTTCAGTATTAATAATAATAATAATATTTGGATGACTTGTATAGCGCCGTTTTTTGAAAAATCACCTCAAGGGCGCTGTACAAATATTTCTTAACTAATTATGTACAGACAGGTACAGAAAAACATAATTACCTGGCAGGTCGCTTCAGATGAACACAGTTTTAGAAAAATTTAATTATAGAGATGATAGTTTTACATGGTTATTTGTTTCTCCTTTTCTATTGATGTTACATTTATTAGATGATCGGTGACATATTAGGGTTAAGGAACACCTAAGATGTTTAAATAATAACAACTATTCTGAATTTGCAAATCATATTTTAGAAACCAATCATTCGTTTGACATAAATAAAGGTTTAAAAGTTTTACATACAAATACAACTGGTTTACAATTAGATAAATTTGAAATTTTAGAAATAAGAAAAAGTGTTAATAGCGTATTAAATTTAATAAATAATCCAATATTTTTTTAAAATAGCTATCTCTTAAATTTATTTTCATATTAATATTAATAATGATAATTTTTATTTATATTTCTAATTTAAATGTATTATTCAATGTTTTATAATTATTTTTTCATTAACATTTTTAATCTGTTACTTACCTACTTTAATTCATTTTTGTTTATGCTCATATTTTGTACATTCTTAAATTATTGTTTTAAATTTTTTATCATTTTTCTATACTTGAAATTATTTTTTAGTATTCATTTATTCCTGAAGATGATAGCATTGCTATCGAAACATGTAGAAATATTTATATATTTTAAGTAAAGTGGTATATACAAAGTGTATTTTCAATTTATATAAACTTAAATGGCTTTACAGCAGAGCTGTTGTATATCTCATCTTCTTCGCCTTGTTCTAATTGGGTAGGGGATCCATCGATTTGATAAGGCGCCTCCAGGCGTCCCTGTCCTGGTCTACTTCAGTGGCCTCTGTTCATTACAGATTGTTGAACTAAATATTAATTGCAAAAAGTAATACGTTTGTTCTTACCGAAAACAGGCAACGATTCACTGGTTTCAGCTGTGAGTATAACCGTTTCGCTTTCTCCCCATTTGTTAAAACTATACACAAGTATCTCATAGAATTGGCCGCTGGCGAGGTTGCCTATCCTCATGGTGGGTAAAGGGGTTGTTACATTATTAATTAGTGTTCTGGTATTGTTAGTGGTTCCCCAAATGGACAGGCCAAACATCTGCTCAAAACTTCTGTCGGTTTCTGAAAAACAGAGGTGAAGGGAATAGTTTATTTTTATTTCTGTTTGTTTCACTGAAAGTCCTAATGAATCCTATATTCAACAAGATCATTGACCAGCAGCAAATAGGCATTTATATAAAGTGTTATTATTGATATGGGTTCGGTCCTATCTCCCATGTTTCCCTTATTCCCTTGACAGTAACTCAGTCCCCTTAATTCCACCACAGTTGCCTTGGGTATTAGACTGTCTCCTGGCTCCACAACATATTTTCCCAGGTATCTGAGCCTTCTTCTCGAGGCGGAACATTAGTAATGGTAATAATATTGAAGGCAAAGAGTGGGCTGATGGACTAGCAAGGGAAGGGGCGAAAGCACAGCTTGAGGGATTCGAGCCTGCCGTAAGAGTTGGAGTTGCCACACCAGTGGGTTAAATCCCAGCACTGGAAGGAATGGGAGAGGGCACCTGTAATGAGACAAATCAAAGTACTCATAAACAGACTAAACCCCCGATGAACCAGGCAACTACTCACTATGGACAGAAACTCACTGAGGTAACTGGTAGGACTATTAATAGGACACTACCACCTCAGAGACACATGCAGCTGTCGGGAGTGGGAAACACTAATAGATGCAGGAAATGTGAAGATGATGAAGAGACTTTAATTCCCCTATGGTGCCAATGTCCCGCCTTGATGAGAAGAAGGCTTAGCTACCTGGGAAGACATAATGTGGAACCAAGAGACATAGCCGAATATCCAATGACAACCCTGATCAAAGGAATAAGGTAAAAATTTGAGATAGCACAATGGGCTTATGTCCTGAGTGCTCACGGGATCATGGGAGCTATGCAAACCGTCTCCGTATTAATAAAATAAAATAAATGGTAATATGTATTAATAAGGAGGTATTTATCAATGATCTAACCTGTTAAGCATTGTACAAATAAAGCATTGGCGCTTGCATTAACCACGCAATCCTTTGGTGCGGTTGGTTTTCTGAAGTTGTGTTTCACATACAGCAAACATGGAACCTTCTGCTCTCCAACTTCATTTGTGGCCCAACACGATACTAGAATCTCATCCACGTAATTCTTTTCCAATGCTTTCAGTATGTGGTCAAGACTCAAGAAGTTTCCTTCGCTTATAAGTATGTTTTCGTTGAGTGCCTTCTCCGTTTGATTTTCGAACCTCCAGAAGTATTTGACTGGGTTGGGCAGGGATTTGACAGGGCAGAAGAGTGAGGTTGTTTTCTGGTCGAGCGAGGTGTTTCTTTGTTCGCACTTGGGTTTATCTGAAAAATCCCAATAATTCTTGTAAAATACGTCATTGTTTGCTTTTGTTAGATTTCCCATTAAGTTAGAACAAGTTTGGTGTTTTGCTACTCACATAAGACCTTCAGTAACAAATCGCTGCTCTGTCCGCTGCCTTCCAGGTTGTACGCCTTGCAGGAGTAGTTCCCGGAATGTATGGGAGAGGGGTTCAGAATTATGAGATCACTGGACGAGAGGCTTATCCCGCTGTTGTTGAATGTGGTTCCTTGGATTGTGACATTCTGTGAAAAAAGGGTGACAAAATTAAAATGCTGTGTCTATATCAGAAGTGAATTGAGGCATTGTTTTAATTTGGTATATTTTGGATCTTAATTTTTATTTAAAAACTTATATCTCATTCACCCTGTCAAATATCAGTTACTAATGGTATTAGTGCCAATAATCGCACAATATGAGGAATAAGTAGATTGAATCATGACTTTGCTCAAATTAATTGTGGATCATGTTCGATTTCCTTATGGTAAGTTATAGTTGTTACAGTTTAGTGGAAAGAATGAATAGTATAAATAGGTACATTAGCAAACCACTCTGTATTGGTGATCCAGGGATTTGCTTCTACCATACATCGCAGCTGAATTACATCTCCCTCGTGCACGGAGCTGTTCCCATGGCGGTTGGTGACGAGCGATAGGGATAGCAATGGTTTGACTGAAAATAAACAAATAATAATTTCACCAAGTAATAGGGTTGTTCAAGAATTAGAGACCGTTTGTCATTTTTGGCAGTATGGATGAAATATTTCACTAGTTGGCAACACTAGTTTGTAGCACGTACTTCCCCCTAAATAACGGGCTGTCGCTCGGCTCAGTAGTTTATCCAGTCTGGCTGTGGCTGCTGTTAGAGATGGGCGTTCCACTGCCGTCTCCCACCAAATGTGAAGTGCGCTCTGTTATTCGCTTTCTTAACGTGAAGAAGGTCCGCCCAGTTAAAATGACAGCTATTTATGGCGATGTAATTAGCTAGCATAATGTTAGGAAGTGCTGTGCTGAGTTCTCAAGTGGTAGAACCAATGTGGATGATGATGAAGGAAGGGGAAGGAGATCTTCAATTGATGATGCATTCATTGTTGGAGAAAATTCAGGGTAAACTTCGTGAAGATCACCGTCTGATAGTCCAGGACCTCACAATTACGATTCCAAAAGTTCTTTCACCGTTCCTTCACTGAAAATGTTTCACGACCAAGGAGGAGGTTCAGGAAGAGGTATCAAGGTGGTGACCGCAGCGGGAAATTTTTATAACAAAGGGATCAAGGACCTAGTTCCCCGATTCAAGAAGTATGTTGAACTTAGAAAAATAGTGTAGACATGTATGAACAATGTCATGTACAAATTTTGTACAAATAAAATTTTTTGAAATTAAAAATGAAAACAATCTTTAATTTTCGGACAACCCTCGTAACATACATAATATCAACTGTTCCACCGAACAATGTCAGACGTGTATATTGGAACCTTTTCAAGAGAGCAGTTTGAAGTTGCCACAATATGTATGTATATATTTTTCTAATGTTTGTGAAAATTATCAAAACAGCACTCTATTTCTTATGCCTGCCCTGATGAGGGACACTGCAGGTCTATCTGAAGTGTTAACTGTGTTGGACAAGGTTGTGAGGGAAGTCAAAAACCATGACGTTTTATCAATGATAGTTATTGTCTTTTGTTTTCCCAACACTCGTAAGTGCAGGTGCTACAGCGCACAGTGTTTCTCCTATGAGTGCAAATTGTACAATGGCGAGGGAGAGGGGAAGTAAGGGGCTTTAATACTTACATTCCCCTACCCTACCGTGTCTCTGTGCGAATACTGGTTGGCGATCATTGGTTATTAGCACTCTTGTTTCGACTTTCGTATCATCTCTCGCTCGACTGCGCTCTGACTCACAGTTTCCTACCTGCTATACTTTGAATATTGTTTGACTTTGCTACATCCTGGACTATCGCCTTTTCCCTCCATTGGATATCCGACCTAGCAGAGTTCACCAATTGACAAAAGTAGTTCGCACAGAATCTATCCTCCTTACAATGGGACTGCATTCTCGTGACTACCTGGACCGGGTCCACCACCGAAGCTGCAGACAAGTAGTGGCTACAACGGCTTAACCGGCACTCTATTTTACAGTCTATGTACCGGACCCCGAAACGTCTGGAACAGTGAACTAAAGGAGGGGAATGCGCAACACTGCTTATTACCCCAAAAATCAACCTTCATAAACACCTATATTTCTTGTTTCAAAAAAAAAAAAAAAATTAAAGTTGAGACATGAAACTAACAACTCGAATAATGAAAGGTTACCAATTTGCACATCGAGACATTATTCATTGGGACAGTCAATATTTTTATTCTATATGTATATTATTAACTTTAAGTTTGGTACAACAGTTTGAAATTAAATACATACATAATAATTATTGTAACAGGTTGTGAAAATGGGTCAAGAATAATGTTAACTATTGTAGAATTGTGGATGCTTTTATAACATTTAGTTCAGGTATATTTGTAGAAGATTATTACCTCCAATACATTTGCTACTATGTAAATATTAAATATCGGTTACTCACAAAAGACATTCAATCGCATTGTGTGCAGTTTACTGGCATGGCTGGGTGCCAGCACTGCATTGGTGGCCAGGCATGTCAGGTCTTGTCCATTATGTTCGGCTTTAGGCCTAAAGTGCAGCGTGGACATTATTTCACTGCGAGTCACTTCGGTCACCTGAAAAGTTAAAGTTTTCTCTAATTACATGTGGGATGTATTTTATATTGGAGAAATGGATACAGCTTTAAGAATATAAGCACACTTGAGGTGATTTAATCACTAAATGGCGCTGGACGTGTAATTAATTATGTGCAATGTAAAAGTATTATGTATGTATATTGAGATGCTGATGTTTTCATATATTTTTATTCATTTTGCAAAAACAGTTATAAACACCCAGTGGCGTAGCGAGAGGGGGGCGGAGGGGCGGACCGCCCCGGGCGCCCCTATTAGGAGGGCGGCAAAATTTGGTTGTGCTATACTATACACGATCAGATTGATGAGATCAGAATTTTTAGTTTTATTAAAAATAACAGTTCCGTGCGGTAAGTCCACAGGTAGAGAAAGCTGTGGGTCAGTCAGACCAATTGTTCGAAAAGTTAGCTCTTTCATATGATTCCTTTTTTCCACCAACACCAATATCATTATTTTTATGACGTCACAAGGGCAGCAATTTATGATCCCGCCCCGGGCGACGATGGCCCACAATACGCCACTATAAACACAGATATAACGCAAAAGTCATAAAAAATTACAAAAAATATTGTTAGCATAACTATTTAACATATAGGTAAAACAAAAATAGTTTTAAAAAGGTTGCATGTACATAATATTATAACATAATAGGTAGTTCGTACTTAGAATTATTGTAGGTCATGTGGAAAATATCCACATTTCCTGCGAGGTAGTTAATTAACCTAGTTAGACTTCCCATAGGCATCACCATTGGTAAGTTAGTTCTGCATCTGGGGAGAAACACAAGCCTGTGCTGGTGGTCTCGCGTGAAATTATCAAGGACATAAAATCCTGTTTCAGCGAGGATATCAGGTGTTGATAATACACTGTTCAATAGTTTATAAGCCATAAGCAATAATGCTAAATCTCTCCTAGAATTTAGGCGGCAAATACCCAGCATTCCCGAGAGAAATGCTGTTGGAAACAGCCATGGGTAAAAACTGAACCCTCTCATGTAGAGGAATCGTAAAAATTACTTTTGAATTTTCTCGACCATTAGTACATAGATGGCGTCCTCTGGCCCCCATACCTGAGATCCACTCTCGAGAAAGCTACGCACTAAACTAAAGTAAAGCAGCCTTATAATTGCATAGTTTGTAAACTCCTTTAAACTGTGTACGACAAAACCCAATGTATCTAAATATCGGGGATACGATTTGGATTATTTATTCTGGGATCATTAGTGCGTAGAAAAATTGTTTTTGTATTTGAAGAAAATAATTGTTAACTTACAATTTGTTGGTCTGTAATGATCTTCCCATCAAGCCACCATGAAACTTCTGGTAGCGGATGAGACCCGTTGATGTAGCACGGCAGCTCGTACACTTGCCCGGCTGACAGCGCCTGCTTACTGCTGAGGATGCTCACCGTCTCTGGACTCACTGAAATCAAAACATATTATTTATAGTAGGTTAGTACCCAATTATGGGCACATATTAGGAAACTAGGTATTTAAAAAAAAAATGATGTTCGAACCAGTAGTCATATATTATGGCGACGACCACGGAGTTTGAAAATAAAGACCTTATGGTGATCACCTTTATGGGGACACACGAGTATAACCAATAAATTAAATAATCCCTTCAACCTCTCATAACCAATACCGTGATAGCCAGTCTATTAGCATTAATTGGTAATTTACGCAAAGTACCGACTCTGAGAACAGAAACATTAAGACAGTGCATAAAACTAAGCTATCTGGAACTGTCGTTAGGCAAATCACAAATACAGCGTTTCATGAAAAACGTGCTAGCTGATCTGGAGTGAATGGGAGAGAAGGATTCTTCTACTTCGTAAGCCTGCTGGCGTCTAACTTTAGACATAGGTCTCTTTAAAATTTGCACAGATTTGCCAATTCTTGGTGGCTCTCACCCACCCAAAGCCGGCAGTTCTCTTCAAATCGTCAGTCCATCTCATCTGTCGGCAACCTATGCTTCTTTTGCCCAACCAAAAACGCCATTCAATGATGTTGTGATTCCAACGGTCATCTGTCATGTTAGAAAAGGATTCTTTTAAGATAAAAGCACTGGATTTTAGAAAGTGGTCTAAACAGATCATATTTTTCATGCATGTAGTGGTGTCCATTGACTAGACATCTCGATGGCTTGAAAATCGCAGAATCCTCTTGTAATCACCACCAAATTTCTTCAAGTTTTTTCATGAAGAGATGATAAGACGTCGAGCTACTGCTATAACAATAAGTCAGAAACATTTCACTGTCTGCGACAATATAAATAACTAAAAGTGTAAAAGATGTAAATAACTATTGATAATTTCGTATTTAACCTTCGCCAGAGCTCCCTCGATTCAATACTTCGCTAATGCGCCAATGGTAAATTTGTGCGTGACCCGCCTTAGTCTATTTTCGTATTTTGCGAAATGAAGTTTTCGTAAATTGTATAGTCGCAGATGATGTGTTTTTATATTTATAAAAATTGTATATATATATATCATCAGTAGTTTCTCTGGAATAGCTACTTATATTCAGAGAAACGATTTTTTGACATTGCCGATTAGATTCGCCGGTGTTCAACGGATATAAATTTTGCTTATCCGATAGGTAATTTCAGCACACTAAAAGTTAAACCTAAATAGAATTCTTAAGCTTTTTTTAAAAAATCTCCAGTCCCAATATTGAACAATAAAAATATAAATATTTTAAATAAATACCAACTCTTTTTTTGCCACTAATCTTCTAATAAATGTAATATCAATAGTAAAGAATGATAAAATATCAAATGTAAAAATTGTATGTTCTCCAAGTGTAAATTTTCTAATAAAACTGTGTTCATCTGAAGAGACCTGCCAGGTAATTATGTTTTTCTGTATCTGTTTGTACATAATTAGAAGAGTAGGAAGGAATTTTTGTACAGTGCCGTTAAGGTGATTTTTCACAAAAACCGCGCTGTACTACGACCACTGTGCATGACAATGTAACTCACCATACAGATCAATCTGAAGATTGGAAGACAGCGGAGCCGTCACATTGTTATTATTAGCCAGGCACTGTATGGTAATTCCCGCATAGTCCCTGGTCAGCACCAGCAGGAGCTGGTTCTCACGCACGCCGGGCACCTCGCTGGGCTCGTCCGTGCTGTCCAGCAGAGTCCCACCCTTCCACCAGCTGAGGCGGGGCGATGGCTGCCCGCCCACGGCCAGGCAGGTCAGCAGCAGGGTGTCCCCTTCGTGGAGGGGGCCCACGGAGTGCTCCACTTTGGAGCCAATTTCGTCCATGAAAAACGGCTTGCTGGGTAAAACTGAAAAGAAAATATAACTAATTTTATAACATTTTTTGATCAGGTTGTAATGACATTTAAGTAGATCTGATGCTTTCAGTATCGCCCTGAATCAAAATGTTACCTGGAATGGTAAATCTTCAGTTTCATTCCAAGCATGATGAAATTTTACACACGTGACCTTCGAAACAAGAGGAAGGTCACTGCCTACATGATATTTCGTAAAGCCACCCCCATCTCCATTTCCGACCCCTTAAAGCAGAATTTTGGCACTTCTTGATGAAATTTTGCACATTCAACATTCAAAATAAGATGAAAATTAATGGGTTGGGGTAGGGGTAACACAACCATTCATAACCCCGGGTATTTCAGCTCGTTAAAAAATATTTGCTTACATTCTTATAGATACAGAAATTATTTGCTTACATTCTTATAGTTACAGAAATTATATGTTCCTACTTAATATTTGCAAGAATTTTTTTTAACAAAGATGGTAAAGATTTTTTTTTAAATTCTGACAGTGGTGAATATCTCGTCAATGGGGAGAGATTCTTTCGAGAAAACACCTCGTGCGATTATCATAATATTTTTTTTATAACCATGAAATTATAACCATAATTTTTTAAGTTTCTCTAAGAACCGTTAGATGCAATCGAATTTATAATTAAAAGGATATTCAAGCTTTCAAATCACCTCGCAAAGAGCAAATGAGAATATTGAGAATCGTCATAAAAGGTATACATTAATTGAAGATAACCACAAAAGATACGGGAGGTCGAAATATCTCGAAAATATTCAATAAAAATACGGCTTATAAATTTATGGAGAGATTTAGATAAACAGATATAAAAATGAAACTGCCTCCGCGGTCATTTTATGAACTTCATATTCATGGAAAATATTATGTGGTAATTAATGGTCGAAAAATAATCTAATGAATCGGAACAACTTGGCAAGAAATCGATAATCTTATAAGAATCTTTATTTCAAACAATTATAGTTTTGATAAAAATACGGGAATCAATATTTTTCACATTAATAGTAAAGGTAAACGCTTAGATAATTTAGAAGCCTTGGAAATTAAGAAATCCCTATTATTAACAATAAAAAAAAACCTATTTTACAGCCCCATTTTAAATATGTTTCCATTCACCCCTCCCTCAATCTCTGTTTCCCCCCACTCTTTACTAATCCCACCCCCACTGTGACACCTAATATGTATGTTCTGCCACAATTTTGTAATATTGTTTAGTATAAATTTTTCCCTGATGATGGAACGATTGTTCCGAAACCGATCGGCGTTAAAAATAAAAGTTGTTAAAACAAAGTTTGATTGTTTCATTTCATCATAATAATCTTCTTATAACTTGTACCCTTTTTTACATTAACTCCATACAGAAGGCCGTGAGGAAAATAATTTCCCTCGGGGCTTATGTCACCTTTAGGGATGCTGTGTGGAGGGGTTTTTTTAAGGAAAGGAAGGGGATGAAGCTCTGGGAAGGAAAAAAAGGTTTGAGGGGTGGGTAGGAATCTGGAGGACAGTGCGTCCAGGAGTGATCGACGTAAGAATCCACCCCCCCCCCTTCAGGTCAGGTCGACAGGTCAAAGAGTCTACCTACACTGACCTCTCCCTATTAGGCCCTCCACGCAGTTGGTGGGTAGACGCATACGCTACGAAGACCTGGACAAATTGAGAAACGCGAATAATTCATCGAAGGTGAAACACTTAGAACTAGGATTGGAAAATATCCATTCTCTTAGACGAAACCGATCCGACACTTAGATAGGGCGCCTTGCGCATGAAAAATTTTGTTTCTCTTAATCACCTCAATGGTGTTAGGTGTTATACCATATATTATCATTGCCTTGGCGCCCTAGAAAGATGGCGCCTGGAGCGGATTGCTCTAATTGCGGCCCTGAAACTACAGCTAGTAAGTCCTTGCGACCTGATAATAAACTAACTAACTAACTAACCATCACGCCGTTTCCCCGCAGGGGTAGGCAGAGAGGACGGACCGCTAAACAACTCGATCTTGGCATACACTTCTTGCTTCATTCACATTCATACAACGCCTCATACATTCTCTTCTGTTATTCCAACTTCTGACATGGCCCGACTCGAGTATTTGATTCACTTGATCGTGCCATGTCTTCCTCGGGCGTCCCCGGGCTTCTTCTTCCATTCACATTCGCGTCATATATTCTCCTTACACTCCTTTCTTCGTTCATTCGCTCTACATGCCCAAACCATCTAAGCGTCCCTTTCTTAATCTTGCTCACTACGCTTACATCAGCCTTGCATTCTTTACGAATCTCAACATTTTTCACTCGATCATACATGGTTTTACCACACATTCGTCTCAGAGATCTCATTTCTACAGCATTCAGTCTACTTTCATCCTTCCTCTGCCAGTTCCATGCCTCACTGCCATACATCAAGGTTGGTATCAGCACTCCATTGTGGACTGCTAGCTTCGCTTCCTTGGACAACTTTTTGTTTGCGCCAACCGCGTTCAGTCCTCCGTTAATGGAGTTTCCTGCATTCACCCTTCTTTCAATATCCCTATCAGTCTTTCCATCTCTCGTAAACATACTTCCCAAATACACAAACTCATCGACCTGCTCCAAGTATTCATCATTCACAACTATATTGCATACTGTTTTCGTACTCTCTCTTTCAAACACCATGACTTTGGACTTATTTACATTCATCATTAGCTCATTCATCATTCATACTTCGTTCATCCTAGATACGAGGGACTGTAGATCTTCCATACTGTTAGCAATCAGCACCGCATCATCAGCATACAACAGACAACATACTTGCAGACTACTCATTTTCGCGCCCAGGCCCACCTCTTTCAATTCTTGCATACAATTATCCATGTATAGATTGAATAACCACGGTGACATTACGCAGCCTTGCTTAACACCTTTGTGATGTCAAACCACCCCGTAAAATCACCGTTTGCCCTAACACATGCAACGCTTCCCTCGTACAGCGATGCGATTGCCTGTATAAGATTTGTATTCACACCATACTTAGACAACACCTTCCATAACTTTTTTCTGTCAACTCTGTCGTATGCTTTTTGTAGATCTACAAAAGCACAGAAAAGTTTCTGTTTTTTTTGCCAGAAACTTCTCTATGAGCATACGCAACGAGAAAATCTGATCCATGCACCCCCTTCCACTCATAAATGCGCCTTGCACATCCCATATTTTATCCTTTGTTTTCATTTGTACCCTTTCAATCAATATCCTACCATACAGCTTACCAACTGAACTTAGCAGGCTAATAGCCCTGTGATTTCCACATTCCATGCGTGACCCTTTACCTTTGTATAGAGGCATGATCACAGCCCTTCTCCAATCTAATGGGGTGAAACCCTCCTCTAGACACTGGTTAAAAAGTTTGCATAACCATGTGAGAATTATACTGATAATGACGTTTGATATTTCACTGACGTTTGTTCACCCTGTTGGCACTTTTTATAACTAGTCCTCTGTTGAGCGGAACTCAATCCACAAAAATTGATCGTAAATTTAATTGAGAGTTTCGTTGGGAAGAGCGTATTTGCGCATTTGAACAATGTTGAGTCGAAATTTCGGCTCAGCAGTTGCTCGGTAGGGTTGGGAAGAACGGCCGTTATGCACCTAGTCTTAAATTAAATTAAAAATATTTGTTTATATGTACCTACCTACAGAGGTGAGACGGTTGTGGTGTTTTATAATTTACTGTTAATGTTTATTGCTCTATAGAACGATTATTTTTATTAGTAGCCTAACTCTCAAGGAATACATAAAATAACAAGTTTAAAAGTTATAGTAGGTTAGTAAGGTCGTAATATTACGAAGTGTTTTGAATACGAATTGCAAATTATAATTATCTACGGATAATCTTCATAGTAGCTTACGATTCTTCATTAATTTTAATTCCGATAATGTTAATATGATAACTAAACTAATGGGACACATATTTGCAAAACCAGAAGCCGGCTAACTGTAATTTATAGCAGTGACGTGCACTCCACAAAGGCTTAAAAGCTGTGCCTACCCTGAAAAAAAATAACCTTTAAAAATACATATATATTGGAATAACTTGGGTTCGAGTCCCAGATGCGACTATTAACTTTATATTTTCTGTTTCATATTTCATTTGAGATTTATTAATATTATCGTCAATGATTAAAAAATAATTTTTTTTTAATAAAAATCGACAAATTTCTGATCAAAACGCATTTCTGGCATGAATTTGGTGAGGAACTTGTACGCTCATTTATAAAGATTGGTCACAACAATTAGCAGAAGATGATAATAAATTGGCCATTTTTAAATTTGAAAAACAACACACAGCCTACCCATGGTCATAGAGCAATGCACGCCACTCATATATAGGTACCTACTACTATAATTTTGTTGAATTTTAAGTTCAAAATGAGAGAAAAATTACTGGGTAGGGGTAACACATCACAACTTCAAAACTTTACTCCAAACTATTCATAACCCCGAGCAATGTCGGGTATTTCAGCTAGTATTAAATATAATAGAGTAGGCATTCCATACAGCCGGTGAAACCGTGTTTCATTTGGTTGGAGGGAGGTATGTGGTGCGGAGAGAGGACTCTCGAACTGGCCAATGATACTCACGGACCCTGCCGACATTGGTCGAACTCATCTAATTGTAATACGTCTATGGGAAAAGTGGATATTTGTTGTATTGTATTTAGAGATGGTTGATACAAATGGGTTGTCACTGGGGTTCCAGTTACCGGAGACCGATGAGGAATCGGTTCTTTAGCCAGTTACTTTTGGAACCGATACGCAAAAAGAAAAAAAAAATTCTCATCCTGGGGTGGCAAGAGAAATTCTGAAAAAAAACCTGTTCCTCAAAAATTTCCCAATATTATTCCTCGTTTTTGATAAATATTCCAAAAATAATCGGTTTCTCAGTTAAATATTACCTACCGGTTCCAGTGATAGCAAAAGAACCGGTTTCAGGTAACTGGGACACGAATATCGATCTTCACTAATAAGGGCCGTTCCTGAGCCAAACAGCGCCTGGCGTATGAACATTTTTGTCGCCCCTGATCACCTTAATGGCGCTGTGTAAGGTTTTAGATATTATCATTGCCTTGGCGCCTTGGAAAATCGGCCCTGTCTCCAATTGTACTTGCTTGCTGCTCTCGGGGAAGTCCTTGCTGCGCCAGTTCTTCATAGTCCCCCGTCGTAGTGACAAAGTTATAGGAGGCGCAACTTACTGATGACGTTGAGCAAGATGCCCGCATTCCTGGTTGGGGAGAGGGCGAAGTCCGCCCGGCAGCGGTAGGTGCCCTGGTCCCCCGGCACCACCCTGTCCAGCAGCAGCGCCGCGGGGTCCCGGTGGAAGGTGAACAGCACCCTGCTGCTGTCGGGAAAGTCCTTGCTGCGCCAGTGCTTCAACAGTCGCCCGTCGTAGCTGTACAAAGTAGGGAATCGTCAGTTTTTTAGGGATTGTAGAGCTTTTACTATGGCGTCTGAGGATGTGTACAATAATAACACCCAATCCTAAGTCACAAGGTGGTTTATTGTACGTATAAAATTTAATAATTAGATATTGGATAAATGATAGATGCTCAAGTCGAGAGTCGCCAATGTCATTGTTTTTGATAGACGTATCCTGGACGGTATTCCGCTAGTGACGCTAGTGCTCTACACCTACCGGTGACCATTTTCTTTAAAACGAAGAATTTATTTCTGAAAAGCATTTATAACCTTTTTTATTTCTGAATAACAGAAGAGAATGTATGAGACGTTGTATGAAAGTGAATGAAGCAAGAAGTGTATGCCAAGATCGAGTTGTTTGGCGGTCCGTCCTCTCTGCCTACCCCTGCGGGGAAACGGCGTGATGATTAGTTAGTTAGTTAGTTAGTTTATTTCTGATACTTGGAGGTGTTGTTAACGGATTCTGACTGCACGGTAATTGATTTGATGTGGCCCGCTTTCTGAAAATGTATGGTGTAATTGGGAATAGATTTAAGGCGATTGACAAAAATTATTCGAGCTTTGGATTTTTTGTGGACTCGTTTGGGATAACGATTAACCCAGGACAGAGGACTAAAATCCAGGACTGTACTGGTAAAATTAGTACGAATGGTCAAGTTACGCTAGGGACGCTAGTGTATTGTAAATATGCAGTTGTTAGATGTTTATGTCTGTGACCATCAGTATCATTATCTTATACACGGCGTTCAGAAATTAGTGGTATAAGCGGGAAACTGGTGAATCTACATCACACAAAGAACCTAAAAAAAAACATTTTTTTTCTAATTGAACATTTCGATTTTATTTGAATTTTTTTCGGTGTATTTTAAAAGACAATAGACAGCTATACCCCGTAGTGACCGAATATTTTGAATTAGACTACCAAAAATTTCAACTACGGACTCGATGTACTCGAAAAGGAAAGCTCAAATAAAAATAAAGTTGTACCACAAAATCGACTCCAAATGTGATGTAGATTCATCAGTTTCCTGCTTGTACCACTCATTGTTTATACATTTTGTACACATGCATGTTTCACCAAAATGTCGGCGAAAAGGAGAACTTCATTAATGATTGATTCACCGTTCTACCGCCAGAGTGCAGAAGCGCTGCTTTCACAAACCAAACCATCCATAATCCCGAAAAATAACTCTCACAATAAAAAAAAGTGTAGTTAGTTACGTAGTTAGGGCCGGGTTTTGATATATTTGATACAAGGGTTTACCTTGTACGACTTCAGGATCGAAATATGTAGGAGCGGTACAGAACAGGAAAGGTTGTGGAGCAAGGTCCGTACTGGGGCGGGGCGACTCGGTTTACCGCACCGGGGCGCCGAGATTTAGGGGTCGTCAAATTATGGAATACAGTAACGACGTTTTTATGTAATTTTATACTTTAAGCACCCCTCTACTGTAATATATTACCCTTTGGCAATTCTTTGATATTTATATATTTATATTTACATACATATTACGTATTTTTTAAATAATGCAAACTACGTTATTGCATCTAACTTAATTTAAAAAAAGTTGCTTTAGAGATGTTATTCATCATTGAGAACATTAACATAAAAAAATTTATTAACTATTGGTGCTATATCTAGTAAGAACACTCATCAAAGAAGAATCCATAGAACGGAAGAATCTGAATCCTTTGGCCTAATATTTCCGTAGTTTTCTGAGGGTTAAATTTTCCACAATTCTATTTTATAGAGTCTATTTTTGTAATAACTTACTTGTTTTTAGAAAAATTATGTTTTTGAAATTCTTATGAGATAATATGTTCAGATATATATTAAAAAAATGTATACACATTCTACATTCTAGTCTATCATAAGTAGTTTCCCCAGAATTACTTACAGGTATTCTACATGTACATGAAAATAAAGTATGTTTTTACGTTGCCCATCGGATACGCTGGCGTTCAACGGATTTAATTTTGCGTTTCGATGGGCAATCTCAGTGCGCTAGAAGTTTTCACCAATAATTTTTTATACACATGATCTTGCTTGTTGCAAGAACAGAAAGCGTGAAAAAAATGATGAATTGTTATAGTAGTGTCTACAAACATATAGTCGTTATTAAAATCCGGCATAAATATTATGATCAACGTAAACATTGAATTAATAAAATGCAAAATTTATATGCATTATGTTTATCAAGGCATAAAAATTTACAATAATATCTCTATTGAAATGCGCTGTATTAATGACCAATCAGAACAAATACATAAAATTGTACTCTTTTTTTTTTAAAAAAGGACATATTATGTAAGTGTTTCATCCGAAACATTTTATAAATAGAAGAAAATGAAATATTATGTAACTATCAACGAAATAATCGTGGCCCTCTATCAGACATAATAAATCCTCTTTTCTGATAAGGTATACTCGTACATGACTAATAATGCCCTTGAATGAAATACTTTATAAAATATTTGTAAAAAAAATGTAACTCGCAATAGTTATATTACAAAAAAAAAATGTGAGCGCAAATATTTATTTCCTCGGGGCGTTAAAGGGTCCAGGGCCGGCCCTGGGCGGATGCTGTGGTTAGTTCTCTAAGCCCTTTAGTAGAGATTGTACTTGCCTTGCTATTGGGATTATCTCTTTTACGATAGTTTCACTGAGACATGTTGAGTTTGAACGAATTGTATAGGATATATTGTATCTCAGATTTCCTCATTAATGGTAAACGAAACGTAATACGCGCTCACAGGTGGCGTTAGCTGTAATATATTTAAATACTGAAATGAATGGTTTGTTGGCGGATGAACACCCGTTACATAATATGGAATAAATTGTAGAATATACAATATATTATTGTAACATTATCACCACTTTACCGAACCGTTCTAAGGACCAGATGAGTCCCTCTATCGGTTTTAACGACAAGACTCTACTTTAAAAAAAACGAACCTACGATTAAATGATTACAAAAGCCCCCGACTGCGTTTATTTTAATTTTATTTTTTATTAGCTGATGTGTACCCGGCCTCTCTCGGGATTTTTTTTGGAATAAAGTTATGAAGTTATGAATTCTTGCTTGTCGTTTGGGTGCCATAATTGATTTGACAGCGAAAGTAACTACCTATAAACAAAGAAACATTCATTTGAAAAATTTAATTTAATTTCTATCCATTATTTTTACAAAATATACCTAAATAATAAATAAGTTCTAAAGTAGGTACCTACATGTATTTTCCATTTTGAAAATATTCTACCCAAACAAACCTTCTTCTCTTGGATACGTAATCTGTGGCTAACCAGAGTGGTACATCTATGGGCTAACCTCAATACAACACGGCGGGTTCAATGTTTTTTTATACTAATTTTAAAACGTTATAACAACAGTTTTACATATTGGATTTCGTTCAAACTACTCTCTAAATCTTTCCGGCACTAATAAGAACAAACTGTGCTATTTTCAGCGAAACCGGTCTAGTAATTTTCGAGAAAATCGAGGATCGACAGATAGATATTCATTTTTATGTATAGGGATGCATTTACGACCATAGGGCTTTTACATAATAGTGCTGTTATATTAGAAAAAAAAATAAAATAGAAAAGAAAAAATATTTAAAAAATAGTATGGGTACAATAAAGGGTAAAAATTGACATCTGACTAACATGTAAAGTATTTTTATAAGTTTCTTGAAGGACTTGAGCTATAAACTTACAATAATAATTTATTATATTTCATATTCCGTATGTACACCCCCAACAAACAATTCATTTCAATATTTAAAAATATCACATGCTAAACGTTTTTTTTTATAATATAAAAAATAATCCTTAAGCTACCTCTAATTACAGACTCTAACTTAATATTTAATATAATGAGAGTATTTGACGTTCGGGGGATTTACGCTAAAACAATCCTCGCTCATCTTTATACAAACAAACGTAAATACTATGAAAAAAGACTAAACACCCGTGTTGTTAGAAATACTATCAAAGATTTACTCGAAACTCCTGTAACTCATACCACTTTTTGTCAACATAATTTTAGGTACTTTGCGATAAGAATTTTCAACATTCTTCCAGTTAGCATAAAAAAATCTGATTCACATAAAAAAATCAAACACAATGTAAAAAAATGATGGGCATTTACCGGTGCACTCACCCAAATTCGAAATTACTGATTTAACCATTTACAGAGCATATCTTAATATAAATGTATTTTCATAGGTATTATAAAATAATACGTAAAATTACTGCCTCAACACAGGCTAGCCTACTGAGGCAGGTTATGTGAAACTTCAACTTATAACTATGCATTTCTTTCCTTTACATATTACCTACTGTTATTATATTATTTTCTATTTTACTTTAGAAACCACTGTACACTTACATTATTATATTATACACGTATGTTAGTTATAGTTAAATTTATTTACAATAAAGATATTATTTAAATTATCGTGATCTGTTGTAGTACGTGTCACGTTTCATTTACCCTTAAGAACCTTTGTACATAAAACAGGACCCAGTACCCGTTTTGAACATCGATACAGGATTCGGGGTACCTATTTAAGTACAATACCCATGTTCAAATAATGTACATGATCTAATGACATGAATCTTATCTCGGAGAGTTTAGAGGGTTTAGTAAGGTTTGTCTTTAGTTAAACACCTATCTACAAAATCAGTAATTAATCATTTTGCTTTAAATACGTGAGAGATATATTGCCATGGACTATTAATTCATTATAAAGATAGCTGCCAATAATATGGAATAAAAAATGGAGAATAATATTAACACATCTTGAATTTGAGATATGATATCGATGAAGATGACACAAATTGAACTGGTCTCATTAGCTAAGTTGGTTAAGCGGTTGTCCCGGATAGGCAGAGGTCCTGGGTTCGAGTCTCAGATGCGACTGAAATATTTTTATTTTCAGTAGTTTTTTTTTCGTTTTCATGCTTCATTTAGGTTATGTTAATATTATTTTCTACAATGATTTGATTACTATTACTATTATAATAATATTGGTACTTATTGGTAATATTGGTTATAATATTGGTACTTTTATAATTTTGATATTTTTTATGATATTGACATTTTTATAATATTATTTAAATCGGTGTTATAAGATTGGACTCTAGTATCTCAATAACAAATCTGTAATGCTTTTACCATTATTTTTTCTCTTTAATTTTTTTTTTTCTCAACTTATGTACAGGACAAGATGCATGCGCCTAAATATAATAATTTTGCCCTACATTTGTATGATGATTGTAATTTATTGTTGTATTATATTATATTGTTGAAATAAACTCCTGCTGACAAGCTACTTGCAGTGGCTTAGCGGGTATAAGTTCCCACTGTATATAATTAATATTATACAATAAAAAAAAAAAATCATTTACTTGCTCCAGGTTATTTAGAGTCGTATTTGCGGCAGATTTTTTGATGAAATTAACGGCCAAAGTAGACCCTCAGGATGTCAAGTATTTCCAATATCTGGAGCTCTGTTGTTGATTTTAAAAACAATCATTTTTCTAATTGGATTCTATTTGACAAAGGTTTACTTAATATCTGAAAGATGGCGGTAATTAGAAATATTTAACAATTATTTTTATAAACAATAATTATTAGCCTGAAACACTCATCCAAATTGAAAAAACCTTCCGAGAAAAGATAAATATCGCCGACAGAACTCGAACCTGCACCCTTCTGATTGCCGGTCAGATGCTCTACCGTTGAGCTACGCCGGCTTATCGCAAACCCGCCAAGTTAGTCAATATATACTAGTGTTTCATTCAATAATTACTGTTTTTTATTATATTTCACCTGTAAACAACCAACTTTATTAGTATGAGAAAGGCTTGTAACGGCTAAATCCCCCAATAGATGGCGTCGAGACAAATTATGTCTACATTTTATTGGTGAAAAATGTTTTGACTTGTCAAATATTTATTAATTGATAAACTAAAGTTTTTAAGACAAGATTTTTGTGACTTTTGATTAAATTCAAAATTATTCCGTTATATGAAGTTAATATATTCAATAACTAGATGACAGTAATTCAAACCATTATTAGTCATAGAGGTATAATGTTATTAATATGAAACCGTGCGTACAAAATTGTCGCTAATATCGTTTATCCATCTTTCTGTAAATCGCATCTACGTACAGCGGTTTCCCTTTGTTTCTACCTACGGACCAAACGTATAACTTTCATTGCATAGCCGTTATGATAGTACGTGCAGTTTGACCGTAGCTCAGCAGTCGGCATGCTTCCATACCATATATCTCCCTTTTTTTCTATTATCCATAATAAACTTGTACCGTGCGTACAAAATGACCGTGTTAAAATGACAAATATATCAGGTAATAATGCAAGGTGGGTGGGAATGTCCAAATATAATGTAATAATGTAGTAATAAAAATCAACCAGAAAATGTTATTATATTTCCCCTCCCCCCTATCTCCTTCCCTCCCCGCTACCTTGAACAGTAAATTGGGACTCTTTTTACGGTATTCATACGTTAAAAGTATATTTACAGTTCGAGAAATTCGTTTTTTGAACTGCATTTTACCTAAGGGTGTCAGCCTATAGGTGATTTAAAAGTGGACATAACTGAAAGATTATTCCTACCCATATTCCACGCAATGTATCACTTACTCTCATTAATTTACTTGCAGAAAAATGTATATTTATAAGTAGGTAGTTAGACAAATAGTTTGACATAAAAAAAACGTAGCAACATAGGTATGTATTTAGGTTTTGATAAAAAATTCTATTAAAAACTTTGTTTGGTTGGAGTACAGAGAAAATAGTACATAGAGATGCCCTAACATGCAAGAGGAAGAAACAAAAATAAGCTGGAAGAGGGACGAGCTAGGCGTGCCGCCAATTTAAGTAAAAGAGCAGATATGTAAAAAGGTTTGAAAACTGAATTTTTAGTTTGAGTCCTTGAAAAATGTTTTATAATTTGCTTATCGCAGTCAAAATCAAACGTGGACGGCAGTGAACTAGGCTGGTGCTAAAATGGATGTCACGAGACCTTTGCCTCCAGCTGTCGAAATGGTACGCTAAGGCAAGTCTATTCATTCTGACGTCAGTTGGTTGGACCGAGTTGCCTATCTACGAGTATAAAGATTTTGGAGAGTGTCTACTTTAACCATCCCAGTATAATCGAAGAGATATCTGAAAATATCCAACAGAATACAAAAATCGTTTATATTCGACTTGAAAATTCCGTTAATTAACTTTTGTTGCCGATTAAAATGTCGAGTAAAAACCGTCGCGTTAGATTGCATCCTCCAAAAAACTCGCAAGAAACCTCTGTCTATTAAACCCTACTTCTATTAGTGACGTTTAACGTTACACCGTTAAATTTACGACCAATTTACGTCACGGAGTTTCTCCGCCGTCGTTAAGTTCCCATACAGCATCTTAATTAAAACTAAATCCCTTTCAGAGAAAACCTTAGCGATAGAAGATAATTTAGACTGACGTACCAAACGCAGGCGTATCCCGGGTTACGACTTGTTTGGGATTTGGGATGACACGATTTACTGATACGACCACTATTTATTTGTAGTCATTTTAATAATAATTATCTCACAATACTACCCGTTATGGTCTCCGTGATCGTGGAGACCCTCGACTTTTAATCCAGCGGACGCGGATTCAAATCCTGGCGTGCGCAAATAAACATTATTTGTTTAATTTATGTTATTTCACAATTTACATAAAAAAAATCAAACACTATGATAAAGATCTTGGCCGGGGCTTATTGTAAAAAATACAATATATTGTGGAAATCTGTGATTTAAAAAAAATTATTTTGTAACAGTTTGATGTTGAATCTCCATTGTAATGTTGTGATAAAAAAATATGTGTTCGTAATAACACCTATGGACAAAATACAGGCCGAAAATGGGAATTACGAATACGCGAATTTAAAAAAAGTGAATACATTTCAAGTGTCCCAACTGCCTGAGCCGTGGGAGTATGGCATACCCATTTAGGGGTATGTTGTAAGAATGAATGGAATGGGGAAGAGGAAGGAGATAAAAATAAGAAGATAGGGAAGTACCCAGCAACCTTCAGATCTTGTCACTAAACACGGCATAAGCCATTTCATGCAACGTTCGATTCTGAATGGTGGTCTTTCAACAGAGCGACACTGAGAGTATCTAACGCTCTGGAACGTCCTGCAAACATACTGCCTATACCTATACTGCATATACAATACGTTATATGAATTGTGTTTTAAATAACACATTTAAAAGAATTTTAAATTATTTGCGTATGCTACATTTCGAACCCAAGGATCTTAACAGCTTGGCCATGCAGTATGTTATATTAAAAAGGTTCCCAACGAGCTTTCAGCGGCATGACCACCGATAATATGTGACTAAATTTTGTAAAAAAAAAACGGTCGTAACGTAGGGTTCGAGTACATGTAGGTATGTACCTATATCCAAAACCTTGACTAATAATTGAACCACAAAAATAATTCCTTTATATCGAAAAAACGCTGCATGTAATAGGTAGGATGGTTCCCACGGAGCTCTCAGCGGCAGGACCACATACGCCACAATTAATTTTGTCATTCCAAAGAATTAGATAATAAGAAATCCGATCGTAACGCAGGTTTTGACTGAATATAAAACCCTGGATTTAGTAATGGAAGAGGAAAAGAAGGACACAAAGTGTATAGTGATTACCTATAAAAGGGTTTATTGGCCTTGTACCACACGAGGAGGAGGAGAGAGTCGTTGTTGTCCTTAGTCGTCACATCACAGGGCAGTGCGGTCTTGCCGCCCAAAAGGCCCTCGATCTTCTTTATCTCTCCTGGAACAAAACAAATTTCAACCATGTTAACAGGTGCATAGTTAATTAAAATAAATTGTTACTATACGTTACATACACTGGATACGTTACATAGGGAGATCTGAAATATAAAATATATTAACACCAAATACAGACCGAAATCACTCAACTGCACTTAAAACACCTCTTCTTACAATTATTTTATTTTTTTATCAAGCACATCAATTAAATATAATGTAATTTCATATTTTGTAAATGAAATCCTCAGCATGGGAAATCCCAATGAGGACATCCTTATTTGTTATTTTGTTATAAAAAAAAAGATAATAAAACATTATTGACGGCCTCCATGGTCGAGGGGTAAGGCTCTCGACTACGAATCTGAAGGTCGCGGGTTCAAATCCCGGCGTGCGCAAGTAAATTTTATTTAATTAATTTGCGCTGTTTCACAATTACTTAATTTAAAAATAATATATACTATATTGGAAGATACTCTCAGTATCGCCCTGGTGAAAGACCACCATTCAGAATTGAAACGTTGCTTGAAATGACTTTTATCCGTGTTTGGTAATCAGATCTGAATAGCCGGGTATTTCTCCACCTTCCTCTTCCCATTCTCCTTCCCCTCCCCAATACAGCCTCACAAAATTCCCCAATTTGGAATGCCATAGTCTCACTTGCTCCAGACGGTTGGGAGGAGTTGGGACTCTTGTGCGGTATTCATATAAAAAAATATTATTATTATTATTATATCTAGACCGCAAGTAAAAGAAGGTACGCAGACGCACGACTCTTGCCATGCGCAGAAAGGGTGTGATTTGTTAGTAGTTCGCTAGAATTCGTTGGTGGCTTGCCATGCAGCACTCTTCACGGAACGGTTTTTTGTTTTTGGTCGAACACTATAAGGTTGTGTTGTTTCAAACTCTATCCACAAACAGTTGCCCCATTTTGAATTCTCAAAGCGTTTCAGCGTTTGATCAGCTGTCAATTATAGCGTGGAGCTGGTCACTTAAAGTTGCACCAATAAAATCAGTGAAAGGCGTGTTGGGAAAATTACTTTCGTGGAAGGAGACTATTGTCATTTCAATCCGTTTTGGACGTAATCAGACATGAGGGAAGAGAAACCCTATCGTGGAAACCGTCCATTCTCTTCTTCAAAGCCCTCCGAGCCGTTGGAGTTTGTGTGCCCTTTGGTGGCTTGTCAAACAAAAAGCTATCATGGACTGTGCTCTCCATTCGTGGAGCAATGAAACGGTGCACACGACAGAAGGTCATTGATGTGCAACAAAAACAAGGTTGGAGATAAAACCGATCCCTGTGGGACCCTCCCCTAAAAGGTCGGTAATCCACGTATAGTGTATACAAGGATGGGAAGTCTGTAAGAAGGCAGTTTGTTGACAAGTTCGCGGTCCCAAACCCGGTCAAAGCCCTTGAAAATATCCAGTGCAACCGTTCCAAAGATACAAACTAAACATAATATTAATGTTTTTGTATAAATAAATTACGGTTTGAAATATTTATAATATAAAACAAACACTTAGTTTTGAACCACTAATTTATTCCTTACCTCCTTTGATGTTCTGTCTCTTTCTCTTTTATGTGTTGTCCCATTCTATTACATGTTAGTTAACTAACTCTGTCTCACTGTTCGATTGTTTCATTTTATATTTTGTCTCCCTCTTATTCTATTTTGCATTATGTCTCACCTATATATATAGGTGAGACATATATATGCTCACTCTATGTACTTTAGTTTGGTTTTCAATTTTACCTTGATGACGCTTGGGATAAGTGAAATCGGTTGATGAATGAATTTAAAAATAAATTAATGGTTTAAAACAGTGATTCCCAAAGTGGTCTATATCGACCCCCAGGGGTCTATGACAACCTGCAAGGGGTCTACGTCAGCGAAAAAAAAATTTGGGGGTCCATGAAATGAAAATGGGGGTCCACGATAGTGGATCTCAACATACACTGATAGTACCTATTTACTTACATTATACTATCTTATAATATAAAGACATATACATTTTTTATAAAAGTACCTATGAAGTAAAAAAAATATTATATATGTTTATAAAATTGTGTAAGTTGTAGGATGTAGGCATTCGCTTTGTGATCACAATACATTTTTAACATGTAAAAACCTGCACATAATGATATACCAGTATCATCTTGTTACCAAAAATTCTTGTCAATTTTTGTTTCAGTTTCGCGAACTTGGACTGACTTGTTCAATTTGTCACTCTATAAATACAAATGTTAGACAAATACGTTTATTCGTTTCCTGAATCTTGAAAAGGAAAGTGCTAAGAAAATATTAAAAAATATATAAACTGGTAGTTTATCACACAAATTATAGTGAATCAGTGTTATTTTGTTTGAGAGTGCTGGAAAAAAGTAAGTACATTATTTTTTATTAAATTTTAGTTTTGTACTCGTACTTAGCAAAGATAAATAAATTACGCCAATCATGACTTCAGTTATTTGTAGTTTAATATTCAAATCATGCAAAATTACACGAGTACTCCACAATAGTTTATTTTTCAAAGTTTTAGCAATCTGTATTATAATTACAGTGCAATCTCCGTAATGTTCGATGTTCGGATTACCGAAAAGTTCGGATTATGGAATGTTTTCGGAAAAATCTAAAAAAAGACAACTGTACGTACATATTACGTATGTATTTAATTATTAACATACAATATGTTACCACTGAAAGATAAATTAAGAAAATAAGAAATCCACAACCTGTACCGCGGCGTGTTTTTTGAAAAATTTCCAATACACGCTCTCATTTGTTTGTTTGTTTGTTTTTTTTTTTATATATAATTTAAATGTTTACATATAGGAAACATATTAAAAAAATATATATTTTGTAATTAAAGTACATATTTTGGCCGGTCACATAAATAAATATGTATGTGTGTCAATATTAACTTATTTACGGACTTGCTAGGCATTTATTATTCTTTTATAAATACATATATCTTACCAAATAACTTCGCAAAAAAAGTAAAAAAAATTGTACTTTTATCCATTGATCGTTACACTGTGGGCCAGTTTGGATTACTGGAATGTTCGGATTACGGAAGTTCGGATTATGGATATTGCACTGTACATACTTCTCTACATTAAAATTAAAATTTTGTATTATTGCTAAAGTGGAACCAGTGAATTTTTACACATGACAGTCGAATGTACGTAGAGATAAATCGCATGAAAATTTGTTATTATTATTTGTTGTATAATATTTTATTTTAACATTTTTTGTCATTTTACTTTCAAATTTCCTTAAAGTTCCATCATACCAAAACCTTAGGTAACATTCATAACATTCCCCTTCTCACACTCATTTATAATGGCTGTACGCCTATGCCTGCCATAAAATCTAAGACCATACAATTTAAATTTGACTGATTTTTTTAATATACAGCTGCTGGACTTTATGTCTTATTTAAATAGATTAATTTTGCCCACAGATGATTGATGCCATGTCCGAATCTAAAAAGAAATGTAGACAGTACAGTGTTGATTATTTGAAGCTTGGCTTCATTCCATCATTGTCGGACAAACAATTGCCTATGTGCCTTTTATGCAACAAAGTTTTGGGCAATGACGCTATGAAACCATCTAAGCTGCAGGATCATCTGAGAAGATGTCACCCTGATAAAACAGATAAAGATTTGAAATACTTTCAAACACTCAAAGATAAACTTCAGAAGAGACCCACGCTCGACAGAATGATTGTTTCAACTTCACAAAGAAACGATGATGGTTTGCGGGCGTCTTACAATATCTCACTACTTATAGCAAAATCCGGAAAACCGCATAGAGAACCGCTATCGGAGAGAAGTTAATTTTGCCAGCCGTTGAAGAGGTTTTTAAAACTGTTTTACACAAACCTGCATCTGATATCATTAAAAGAATTCCCTTAAGCAACAATACTGTTGAAAGACGCATTGATGAAATGAGTTCTGATATTGAAAGCTTCTTGTGTAATTATTTGCAAACGACCCATTTCTCTATACAACTGGACGAGTCAACTTTACCTGGCAATGAAGCATTATTATTGGTATATGTTCGTTTTATTATGAATCAAGAAATCTACGAAGAACTATTCTTCGCAAGAACTTTGACAACCGACACTAAAGGTGAATCAATATTTCATGTTTTGAAGGATTACTTCATTGAAAAGGCAATCCCTTTATCAAACATAATATCAGTAGCTACAGATGGAGCACCTGCTATGGTTTGACGTTATCGTGGATTTATAAGCTATTTAAAACAAAATGTGCCAGGGGTGTTAGCAATACATTGCGTCATCCATCGACAACATTTAGTTGCTAAAAATTTGAGTGTTAGATTGCATGAATCTCTTCAATTAGTCATTGATGCAGTAAACCGAATCCGAAGCAACGCGTTGAATACGCGGTTATTTGCGCAGTTGTGTGAAGAAAATGACGAACACTTTCATCAATTACTCCTTCACACTGAAGTACGCTGGCTGTCGAAAGGCTTATGTTTGACAAGATTTTTTGCACTTTTTGAGACTATTTTAGAATTTCTCGATACTAAAGATAAAATTTTAAAAGACAATTTAATGAAGTGGAAAACAGACATCGCCTATTTAACAGATTTGTTTACAAAATTTAATATGGTTAATTTGCAGTTACAAGGCGACAGTCTTAATTTGATTAAAACAAAGTCCATATTATCAGCGTTTCTTGCCAGAGTTAAACTAATGAAGCAAAATATTGGACGGGGCGAATTTTCCCAGTTCCCCAATTTGTCACAGACAAACTGCCAGGAAGACGACGTTTCAACCTACGTTCAACATTTAAATGCCCTCTATTCAGATTTTGAAACTAGGTTTGAGGATGTTTTGACTATGGTAATACCACCGTGGATAATTAACCCATATGGTGACATAGAAGAAACTAATGTCATAATACAAGAGGAACTGACTGAAATAAGTACAAACGAAGAACTTAAGGTTCTGTTTAAGCACGAATATCAGCACTTCTGGCTGCAAAAAAACATACCCGTTACTTATCCTGTATTATGGAATATAGCGAGGAAATTTTTTAATTTCCTTTCCATCGTCATACCTAGTGGAAAGGGGGTTCAGCGCTGTTACCAATCTCCTAACGAAAAAAAGAAACAGACTGGACATCATTGGCCGAGGAGATTTAAGAATAAACCTGACAAAATTGACGCCAAATGTTGATAATTTATTATTAAAGCATCAGGTTCATCCTTCCCACTAAAAACATTTACTTATTGCTTAGTTTATTTTATGTTACGTTTATTTTATATAACAGATACAAAATTTTATTTTGAGTAGTATTAATTTAAATTCAATTAATAAATGTATGAAACTTAACATTTGTTTTAACTTTAAGTTTTTAACACTAAACTTCACTACAGTTAGAAATTTATGAAAAATCAATAATCAGGTATGACGGCCTCCATGGTCGAGGGGTAAGGCTCTCGACTACGAATCCGAAGGTCGCGGGTTCAAATCCCGGCGTGCGCAAGTAAATTTTATTTAATTAATTTGTGTAGTTTCACAATTAATTAATTAAAAAATAATATATATTTGCGCACATTCCAGAGTGGAAGATACTCTCAGTATCGCCCTGGTGAAAGGCCACCATTCAGAATTGAAACGTTGCTTGAAATGGCTTTTAGCCGTGTTTGGTGACCAGATCTGAATAGCCAGGTATTTTCCTCACCTCCCTCTTCCCCTTCTCATTCCCCTCCCCAATACCTTCAGCTTTACAACATTCCCCAATTGGGGATGCCAAAGTCTTACTGGCTCCAGGCGGTTGGGAGTAGTTGGGACTCTTGTGCGGTACTCATATAAAAAAAAAGATAAGTAGGGGGTCTACCAAAAAGCGATAAACATGGCAAGGGGTCTACGACACAAAAGAGTTTGGGAACCTCTGGTTTAAAACAAAGTGTTCGTTTTATTTAGTAAACATATATATGTTTAGATCGACTTCATTTATTTATATATCTATCAATGTTAACTGTTGTCTAAATCTTACAAAACATTTTGATAAATTATATAAAAAATAGATAAAAAATTAACGGTGTAAATTTATGTTCATGACATTTCAAAAGAGAAAAAAAAAATCTTCCAGGGGTTCAT